>JAXOUE010000084.1:0-113121 GCA_036250105.1 Parasarocladium wereldwijsianum | reverse complement strand
GGGGCACTCACTCATCATTGTATCCCTCGCAGAAATTCCACAGGCCGACCGAGTAGAAATCATGCAGACCCAGACTCCTGGCCACGGAATTGAGGAGCTGCGAGTTTGCGACGTTGATGGGAATAATGTGCGATACGTCGAGCCTGAAGAACCAGATGTCGTTGAGGGTGCCGTTGATGTGGGTGTTGCCGATGAGGACGAGGATCAGGAAGGGGATGCTGAGAAAGTAGAAGACGCAGGCGGCGATGACGGTGTTGCGCCGACGTGGGGGAACCTCCCTGGCGACCATGGTTGTTTGGTTTTGATCTCTGAGTTGACGGTATGTCTATCTCCTTTCTGTTGATGAGAAGCTGCAGGATAGCTGCGAGGGCGCAGGATCGGGGAGGGCCCCAGAACAGCAGGGATTTGTATTTCGTACTAAGAATGAGAGAGCTGAACACAAGGACAGAGAGAGGATTCCAAGGAAGCCAAGCAACGGCAGAGATGACAAGGGAGGGTCAGTCTTGTGAGGGTACGACGGCGTGGGAGGACGCTGCGATGAGGCGCGACTTGGCAGTGAGGGAGAGTGAATCGACAAAGGCACGTTTCCCTGGGTTTGTTTGGAGAGCGATGAGCACAGCAGACAGCCACTGTCAGAGCCTCAGAAGCCCTGGGCGCCGTTGTCGTCACTTTTTGAGTGAGAGGGGACTAGCGCCCGTGGTGGGACCCCTGAGCACCGCATCCCCTTGTGCCGTTTAGTGCCACTTTTTCTCTTCTCTGCTGATGCGATTGACTGCCTCAACCTTGAACGCACTGTCTCTTGATAGCAATACTTAAACTTGACAGCCAGGCAGTCACGTCAACCGGCCACTAACAATTGCACTGCAACAACTACGCCGCAGCATAGCACAAGCAGGTCCCTGTGATCTTGCACGCCATGTCTTCACGGCAGGCGAGCACTGCCTCCCCCTGGATCCACCTCCCTCAGCGGACACGCCTTGACTCGCCTGGTCTGGCCTGGGCTTGAATTCGCATTACGCGTCGACTTTCACTGCCCAGACAAATAACCCATAAGAGAACCTTGGAGTCCAGTCTGCATTGCCTGCATGTTTGCCTGGATATGCTGCCAGACAAAGCGAAAAGCTTCCCTGATGGTCAGACCGGCAAATCCTGCCGTGATAAACTCCAGTCCAGCAGCCAGTCCCAGCGTATCGGGATGTCCCCTGTCGCCTGGGCTACCTGGCTGTAGTAGCTGTACCAAACAAACAATGAATAGTCTGCGACAACTCAGCATGTTCGGCCACGCTTCTCTCTTACTTTCTCCTCCTTATTAGCCTGCCCAGACCAGCCAGACGCCCCGGGATCAACGGGATCAACACAACGCGTCACCCCGATGGCGATGGACAGAAAATCAATGAGATCATTCCCACCGCCGGCACTTGTTGACAAGCCCGGTCTTTGATCCGCAGATCTCTGTTCCCTGGGGACCAAGCTCTGCCAAGCCTCTCGCGCGTCTCCTCTCCCTGAAGTTGAACGAAATCCACCTTCTGCGGGTTTCGTTTCGACAAGGTCCCACCCTGCCTGCGTCTGCACTCTGCAGCGTCCGCCTTGCTCGTCCTGCTGCCGATCATCATCACAGCGACTGGTCCCTCGCTCTCGGTACGGCTTCTATTACTTGCTTTCTCTCCCTGATCAAACAGTCCATCTCGCATGCTTCTCGCGAATCTGGCCACATCCTGCTCCAGCTCAACCCCCATCCCGCACCTCGCTCTTTCATTCCATGCTGGCGTTGAGTGCACACGGCAGCTTTGCATTCCAGCCTTTTCCATCTTTTCGCACCACACCACGTCACCCACCTTTCGCGCTATCGAATCTCGGTCCCTCGCGGCGTTTCTGCTGTCATAGCCTCAACCACCATCATCGATCCTCTTCATTCTCTCGGCTTTCTGCTCCTCGATCTGAACAGGAAAACTTAGAATCGCGAGAGGGAGTAAAAGCTGTTTCTGTCTGTCTCGTTCGGCTCCAGGCAACATCCCGAGATACATGGTTTTCCGCTGCCAAACAATCTATCCACGTCGCACAGTCCACCAGTCGTGACCACATCAGACACAACGGAGCATCTCTTGGTGTCACCGCAGACACAACACCATGAGGCTCACCACAGCCCTCCTCGCGGCTCTCAGTCTCTCCTCTTCCCTCGCACAATCTGACACCCAGTCAGAAACAGATACGGACACAAGATCAGCTGATCGGACTGGCTCGTCGTCATCCTCCTCCGATAACCCTGATCCCACCGTCTCCTTCTCGGAAACCTCAAACCTCGACTTCTACACCGGTACCAAGAAGAAGGCGACGAGTTCGACAGAACCCCCCACCGACGCCTATGTCACATACAAGTCCCGCATCACCCTGACGGGCGCCAAAAACGATAACGAAGTTACCACCGTCACACTCACCGACTTTGGCACGCCGGAGGCCACCCCAGTCACGCCTACGGGCTCCCAGTCCTCCTCCTCCTCCTCGACCGCTGCAAAGCCGACCAATACGCAGCCCTGCAACAGCTATGTCGAGCTCTGCAAGCGAAAGTACGGAAACATCACTCAAGTCGGCTGCCACAACTCCCCCTTTGTGCGCCCCGGCAACTCGGGCTCGAACCAAGCACTGCCCGTCGAGGATCAGCTGAACGATGGCGCGCGCTTCCTCCAGGCGCAGATTCAGTGGCCCGAGAACGGGACGACGCCGCACTTTTGCCACACCTCCTGCGACCTGCTCGACGCAGGGCCCATCACGGACTGGCTGACCCGCGTCCGCAAATGGGTCGACCAGCACCCGTACGACGTCGTCACCATTCTCCTTGGGAACGGCAACTACTCCGAGCCCGAGCTCTACGCGCCCTTCATCGAGTCGACTGGCATCACCAAATACGCCTACCAGGCTCCGTACCTGCCCATGACGCGCGACGACTGGCCGACCCTCGAGTACCTCATCCTTCGGGGCAAGCGCGTCATCATGTTCATGGACTACATGGCCAACCAGACAAAATACCCCTGGCTCCTCGATGAGTTTTCGCAAATGTCCGAGACGCCCTTCGACCCCACAAATCGGGAATTCCCCTGCACGATCCAGCGGCCCCCCGACTTGGAGAAGAAAAAGGCCAAGAACCGCCTCTACCTCATGAACCACAACCTCAACGTCGAGTTTAACATTTTCGACACGCAGATCCTCGTGCCCGCCGTCTCCCTCCTCAACCAGACCAACGCGGCCGAGGGCTACGGAAGCCTGGGGATGGCCGCCAACAACTGCCTGGCCGAGTTTGACGGCGTCCCGCCCAACATTCTCAACGTGGACTACTACAACTACGGCAGCTACCCGGGAAGCGTGTTTGAGGCCGCGGCGGTGCTCAACAACGTCACTTACAAGAACGGGACGTGCTGCGGAGAGACGAGCGGGGCCGGCGAGACGGGGTGGAGGGCGAGGAGCCCGGCCTGGGCGGGGGTCGTGGGGTTGACTGTGCTTGCGGTTATGGTTCTGTGAGGTGGCATATGTACAAACATGGAAGAGCAGAGGATGGAGTGCGTAAGACGCTTGTTTTCTTTTCGCGTGGTCTCCTGCATAGATGGCGTTTTCTGCTTCAGGGTTAGAGTACTTGAAAGCGTGTAGACCTTTCCTTTAAAACAAATAGAGCATTATCGTTCAGACAAGTTACAGTCTCCCCCCTTTTCGAAATCAAGACAGGACTGCGGAATGAATGGGGGGGAAAGTGAGTCGCGGCTTGAATCAGGGCGGCACTCATCGTTTCGGTGCATCTTAAGCAGTGTAAATTGCATATAATATTTGGTCGTCAAGAAAACTCATCGTAGTAGATACATTCAGCGCTGACAGAGTCGCGGGTGCAGCTGTAGGGTAGTCATGCTCATCAGCTTCCATGGAACCAGGGTGGTGTAAGCCAAACCCCACGAATCCATGGACGCAACCAGGCCGTCCTTTAAACAAAGAACAATCCTTCCCGCCGAATGGGCTGTTGATGCGTGATTCACTGATATCTATTGCGGCCAAAGCCTTTTTCGATTGTAAAATAGTCGCCTATTTTCCCACAATGCCTCAGGCCTGATCTCGCGACTATCTCGTCGTAAAGGCGACTCCCCTTTCAGCGCGCTCACGCGACAGGCTCATCTTTGAGAGGACCACGCGATGGCACCCCCTACACTCTCCCCAGGGTACGATCTCGAGGGCCAGCACAAAGGCAGCGAGCACCTCGCCATAAACAACACCTGGGCCCGTCGTTTCTGGACACGCCTGGCGTTGCACACCACGGGCAAGCTCTACAAGCGCCACGGGGTCTGCGTGCCCATCTCGCGGCGTAGGATCGTCAAGACGGGCTTCCGCGTGCACCTGACGGAGGGCGCGACTATGAAGTACCTGGCGGAGAACACGTCCGTTCCCGTACCCAAGGTCTACTGCTCTTTTCTGCATAAGAACAGGGCGTATATTGTGATGGAGAGAGTACAGGGTGAGAACCTGGCTGTCGCGTGCGACACCTGGTCACAAGCGTCACTGAAGGACGTCTTTCTGCAGCTGAGGGAGATATGCACAGAGCTGCGCGCCTTGACTCCTCCATCTGCCATCGCTGTGCAGAGCTGCGTCGGCGGATCTCTGTTTGATTCCCGTCTGCCTCGAAGCAACCCTCGCTTTGGCCCCTTTCAGACGATCCAAGACTTTCACCTCTGGCTCAGAAACGACTACACGCCTGAAACTATCCAGCATCGCGAAAGAGATCAGGACTGGCATGATGTCCAAGAGATGATGAGTCGCCAGGATGGGCCATGGCCTCCGCCCGTATTCGCTCACGGTGACCTGAACCCGAGCAACATTCTGGTCCGCGCAGGCAAGGTGACGGGGATCATCGACTGGGAGTCTGCGGGATGGTATCCTCGTTATTGGGATTATACGTCCGCCTGGTTCGGCAGCGTGATCAACCCCGCATGGCAGGAGAAGCTCGGCCTGTTTCTTGATCGACCAGATGCCGAGGATTTCAAGATGGAACAGGTCCGGCACAAGTGGTGGGGCGAATGGTGAGCGCGTTACAGTCGATTGACATATGATTTTGTTATTGCAGCTTCAGGATCATCCTCAAGCATACAGTCCGCTATCAGACCACTTGTCACGGCACGATCTCTTTCTCCTCGATCATGTCCCACGTCGGCTTCGCGCTCGTCACATCCGCGCCACGTCCGTAGCGGCCGCTCGCCGCTTTGCGACCTACGTACTCCCTCGCAGTCGTCTCGATCTTGGGCCAGTCCAGCTCGGCGGTGCCCACGCATTTTCCATCTTTAGCAATCTCGGCCAGAGCGCTCGCTATCCCGGTCCGGCATCTCCAGCCCGGGTCGTTCTGGACGACCGGCAGCTGCCGGAGCAGAGCGACGAGGCGCTCCTCATCGACGACTTTGGCGATGAGGATGCGGGCCAGGAGGCTGTTGGTGGATCGGACTCTTGCTATCGTGCGTTCCTCAAACTCCCATCCGAGCGGGGAGTTTTTGACGTGGTAGCGCGTGCCTGGTGTGTTTTCCTGCTCTGATTTCGGTCCGATCAGGAAACCCCAGTGGTACCTGGGCAAAGTTACAACCTGTAAGGGGACACATCAATGTTGCGACGACTTACTTGCGCTCCTCGTTATTCACAACGCCGCTGGGATATAAGGCAACATACAGTCGGGTCTTGTTAGAAGGCATGTTCAGTTTTCGCAAGCCTCTAGACAAACTGTGCGTGTTTCAATCGAAACTAGCTCACCAAAAGAGATGCCAAGACGTCTCGATGAAATCAAGAGGTGTTCCTCGCGGGAAGACCTCTTTATGTCTCTCATTTGTCAAGCGCCTACCTGCGAGAAACACAATAGCCCCCATAAGCGGCTCTACGAGACACTGGTTGGTCACAGGATGCTGGATGTTGAAGTCTGCGCTTAAAATCATGGCTTAAACCTGCGGCTTACATGCACGACCGTCGTGTGAGGTCCTGAGCGCTTAAATCAGTACTCCGCGCGATCCAAGAATGTTCCTGACTTGGACGTACGAATAATATTCGTCAATCAGAGTCACTCATCTACAGATTCCCCATGAAACTCAAGAGTTGTTCATAGAACAATTTCCTTGAGCAATAACATTTTGCGGTTTTTTCCCTGGAAGCGCAAGAAGGCTACTGGCTGATTGCGACATATCCAAACAGATTTCATACCCTGAATGCAGCTGTATGCATTTGCATCACACTTTGAAACCTTCTATGATCGCGCGCTGAGCTCGAAGGAGATTCTTTGGACCATGCGTGCACCGGTCGGTGCATATTCGAGCATTATCACTGGAGATATCACGGTGAGACTCGTCACGTGACTGCTTGAGCTCCTCGGCAGGTGAAGGGGAGCTCACGTCACGTTAAATCTCTACAAAGTGAACATCTCTTGATTATTATGGTATGCTCAGTCCGTATTATGTCTGACTTTGACCGTCGCTGACCACCATCCTTGGATAAAATTCCGACCTCTCCGGGGTCTCATCTACTCTCGTCATGAGCGTCAGTTATCCTACTCTGCTTACGCCTTAGCACTACGATCTCAGGACGGGATCATCCCTTTTATGATAAGCCATGCTCTCCCAATTGCACGTCGTCATTTCGTCATGTCATCCCCCCCCCCCGCGCGCCCCCGGAACTGAACCGAGCTGCCTATGCCCATAACAATACATAGCTCCGGGCTCCCCCCTCCCCTTGCAGCTTTAGCGGGAGGGTACCTGACGTGATGAGCGATCAGACACGATGAAATCGAAATCGCGACCATTCCAGAGCGGCTGAAGCTTCTCCATGTGTAGTAGCAGCCTGTCTCAGCTCGATTTGAGCCGCATGAAGTGATGGCCGGACGAGAATGAAGTCATGACGCGGGATAGATATCACATCGTTTGATTTACTTTTCAGCGTTCACATACTTTGTTGAAGTCTGCATCCTGCCCTTTTTTGCTCTGGTCGTCCTTGCTTGATTGTCACACTTTATGAATGTCTCTTACTACTTTGCACCATACGATCTAACTCGAGTAGTTCCCGCCAGCCTGGTCTCATCGAAAATCGGTCGTAGCTCCAGCTAAATTCCAACGTCACGTACACAACTCTACAATTGGCAACTCAAGTCGAAACCAACAGCGATCAACAACTACAAAAAGAAAAAGAAGAAACCCAGCAGTCCAGAAAATAATGGCACCCTTCCTCTCCAACGTGCAGGAGCCTTCCAGTCCTCCCAGTCAGAACGTCACCACCCGCGACAAGTCATCCAACAGCTCTCTCTTCAAGCCCGTCTTCGCCCCATCCTCCCACCCCGAGACCTCACCACTTATCACTTCCACCATCGCCCGCCTCTCCCTCAACCCTCACATCGAAGGCGGCTACTTCGCCCCGACACACACCCACCCTGCCACCCTCCCCTCGCCGTACCCCCCAACGCCGCTCTCCCAGGCCACCCTCGACATTGCCAGAGCCAACAAGCTCCCGCTGAACATCCAACCCGACGGCTCTCCGTCCGCGACACGCCCCCTGTCGACGACGATACACTACCTCCTCACGCCGCACCGGCCCCGCGGCAGCTTCCACCGCAACCGCTCGACGATCGTGCACTCCCTGCACAGGGGGCGGGCGCGGTACGTGCTGATCCATCCGGGCGGCCGCGTCGAGACGTTTGTCGTGGGAACGGGTCTCGAAAAGGGAGAGAAGATCCAGTGGGTGGTAGGAGGCGGGATCTTCAAGGCCTGTTTCCTGCTGCCGGACGGTGAAGACGCAAGTGGTGGCCGCGGGGAGAGTCCCAAGAGCGGGGGACTGCTCATCACAGAGACGGCAGTGCCCGGGTTCGACTTTTGCGATCATGAGTTTCTCGAGCTCGACAATCTGAAGAGACTGGTGAGCGAGAAGGAGGCCGCTGAGTTGGAGTGGCTGGTACGCAAGAACTGATGGCTCTCCCTGCTTGACACGCAAAAACCAGACCAAAGACGAGGACAAGTGTGTCGGTGTTTGTGTGTGTGTGTATGTGCAGCTGGTGATAAGCTGCCAAAGATCATCATAGTAATCATTGCTCTGGTGAAAAGTCCCGCACCCGCTATGCTGTGGTATCTATGCCCCTTATGTCCGACCAAACAAGTGTACGCAAATTATCGCGCATCTCAACCCCACGCTGCTCTTCGCTCTAAAGCTTCACGGCGCAGGGGACCGCACTTCACCTGGGAAGGGTTTTCTTCCACAGACCACATGTACGCCCATGTACCCATGCATCCGGGTGTTGGCGAAGTCTCGCCGCACGTTGACAAGCTCAACCTCGATCTCGGCCTCCGACCGCCCGTATACCTTGTTCAACAGGTACGTCGAGAAGCCACTCAAACCTTGCGTCATGTTGCTCTGCCACATTCTACCCAGCTCCTTGAGCTTTGGGTCTCTCGGCCATGCGTTCAACGGGACCTTGAAGACCTTTTCCGTGACATCCACAAAGCCGACCTCTTCGTAAGCTCGTTTCAGGAGATGTGTGATGACGATCGGCCGTTCCAAGACTTCTGAGGCGCTAGCAATGTCTTGGAACCATCGAGCAATGGAGCTGTTGGGGTCGACCGTGTTGTCGTCGCATCGCACCGCGCCGTCTAATTCTTGAGATTCGAACCAGCCGCCGGAATTCAAAGTTTTGAATGCCTGCCTGGCCACTTGTTCTTTAAAGTCCGACCAGCATCCAGCCGTCACGCGCGTATGAATGTAATCGAACGGCATGCTGTACTCCCAATCTTCCGATCTATACCCAATGTGTGGTCAGCGCTCTGTGTGCGCACTTGGGATCCCAAGGAGAATCAAAACTTACGAGTCCTCCACGAAGAAGGTCACATTGGGTGGTACGTCGTACGGTTGTATCGGGGACAGATCGGTGGCTGTGACGTGCGCGTTGGGGAAGAGATCGCCCATCTGTATGGCCCAGTCGCCTATGCCGGTGGCAACGTCAAGTATACGGCGAGGAGGATGTTGTTCCGAGAGAGGCGCAAGAAACAGTCTGCCGTCAAACAACCGAGTCAAGGCTTCGTGCTGCAGAGCTAGCCTTTCACGCTCCGCCAGGTCATTGGGAAATGCGTAAGCTGAGTTGTTAGCCACCATACCTAGCGTCTGCCCAAGGAGAGGAGGCGGTTTCTTACAGGGCGCCCTATAAGCATGATATGTGCGTCCATACTCCTCAGGGTATGTCTGAACACTTTCCGATAGGGATTCGGATGCATCTCTGCAGTTGCATACCAATCAGTTTACCGAAACTTTGTCTCTCGAGTCTTGGATATACTAACAATTCATCTGGACTCATAGGCTGCGTATGTATTAGCTTGGATGCATGCGCACACAATGTCGTCCGGCACTTACGTCTGCTTCAATGAAGCTTCCGCCAGCCGAGCTTCTTCCATATTCAAATGTAAATTGGAAGCTGCTTCTATCGCTTCCCCTTCCACCGCCTTGCACGTGTCCGGTGACGGAAGATTCCGAGGCGTTATTCCCGCTGTCGTTGGAATTGCCACCGAGCTCGGTCGGTCGACTTTGCATTGGAACGGATGGGAAAAAGGGATATTTTGGTCAACGGGGATCGTGAATCGTTGAGCTGGAGCAACTCCCTCTCGAGTTGCGCCGGCGGAAATGAGCAGGAATTCACAGGTCTCTCGACTTATTACCAGCAGGATGATCGACGAGTTGGATACGGCGAGCCGGCGCCGTGTGTCCGGGCGCGGGGCGAGAATAGCGCAGAAAAAGGAGAGGCTTGAAGGAACGCCCGTTGTGGAGCTGAAGAGCCTTGACCCCGCCGACTGCTTCTGGAAAAGCAATATATTGTTTTAAATGACGTGAAAATTGAAAAGAAGAAGAAAGCTTCGCAAAACCATGTAGTCGGGTCCCAGGCTCGCGGGTTGGGAGAGTGAGAGGCAACGATATCGGCTAGGCCGTGCGTGGGCTAGCCCTGGCTGCGGATTTTGTTGCTTCGCTGAGAAAAGAGCAAAGGGGTCCCTGGGGTCGAAGGAGAAACCACACAAGTCATGATGCCGTCTTTCTGGTCCGTTGTGCAGAACAGAGGCATGGTTTCTCTTGCGGAACCTTTGCATCCAAGTGGGCTCTTGTTCGCTTCCTTCTGGCACCGACACATCCCCTGTGACCCTGCTCGTCGGCGCTGCGATATTAGTGGGGGGATGCCAGTCAGTCGAGAAGCGAGAAGATCACCAGCAGGCCCAAGGTTGCCGGATTCGGCCATCTAGGATCAGTTGGCGGCTGCGCCGTTGCTGGCGTCCTCGCAAATCGCAACACCATGTCGGCGCGCCGGAAACCCAGGGAAGCGGGCGAAGGAGGGCCAAGAGCATTCCAGCTGCATATGCATGGGCTGCAGGTCTTGAAAGAATGGGGACCGACCACACACACACCCACGCGTTGTGCATCCAAGACGTAGCCTAGCTCGGTACGTGAGCGAGGACTGGTGGTTCGACGACTACCCAAGTATGCAGCCCCCCCCTCCTCGTCCATCCAGTGGCACCTGGTGTGCACGACCGTTGGGATGGTACGGATTCCGAGGGAATGGTTCGTTCCTCAAATCAAGGGGACTCGGGCTGACGATCAAACAAGTCGAGAGTGGAACGCGGACGAGAACGAGGACTGTGCGTTTCCCAAGTCATCTTGGCTGGGAGGAGAAGAAGACCGTGAACGGCACGACGTAGGCAGACGATGAGGATCCCAGGTCCACCTCCGAGAGCAGAGCCAAAATGACACTCAGTAGACGCACTATGAAATTCGAGTGGGAGTCTAAAGACGGACTGCCGGTGGGGAGCTGATGTGTTTTTCCAATTTCTGACCGACGCTCTGCAAGGCATCGGCACTATTGCAAAGCGCACAATGCTGCGTCTGTTGCTGCGTGTCATGGCCGTGCATACAGTGATACAATAAGTCGGTCTGGCCCTTCCCCTGCCAGCCTGCCAGCCTGCCATCGGGCCCCTGCCCCTGCACACTCTCCACTACCCTGGTCACCTGTCTCGGGAAGGACCCAGGCAGGGAAAAACATTCCTTCTCCCCCCCGATTCATCTTCGGTTAAACCAGCACATTGACTCCCTCAGTGTAATGCCTAATTACTGCTGCACTTTCATATTCACTCTGCAATGTTAATGTGCGCTGCATCTCACGTCACCAACACGTCACTGCATACACGATTAAAGAAGCAAGATTGATTCGTGAAATTTCGTCTCCGATGATCTTGTGCTCGCTTACCCAGGACGCCTCTTACGTCTCACCACTCGAGCCACGCACCACACGCATTATTACTTGTACTTGTAGCATTGCACCCTCTATTAGCCTGGCCAAGCCCAGCCCGGCCCAACTCGTCGGGTCCAGCCACTCCATTTATACATCGACTAGCTCCGCGCCGTGCAGACTGTTCTGACAGGCGCACACCATCCATGATCCAGCCCAACCCCTCTTCTTCCTCGCCAAATGACGGGCGAATGACAAGACAAAAGCCCACTCCAGGGTGAAGCATGAACCACGGCCTGAGCGTCTGCGACTACGGAAATGGTTCCTCAAACGGGCCTGCCCTTCGACTGCTTGAGCGTCAACACGCTCTCACCAAACGACACATCACCCTGCATCATTGCTAGACACCAGACGCAAGCCACTCGCGCCCCTGAACCAAGGGCCTGGAACTGGCGACTGGGATCCTGAGCTGCGGCACAGGCGGATAGTTTGTTCCCCGTCCACGGATCTACCACACTGTCGGGGCGTCGACTCGAACCTATAATCGACGACACAGTTTCCTGTCCAGCAAAACCCAGCATCCCTCACCCCAACGGAACGGGTCCCTCCCTCCCCCTCCCTTCTTCCGTACCAATCCCTCGGCTACTTGTAGACTAGCGGTGACGTTGCTTTTTGAACGCAGCTATAAACAAGATAAGGCCGTCAGGGTGCTTCTGTTCGGTCGTGGTCCGCAGTACAGAACCCTGTCAAAACTTGAACTGGCCGACAATCCGACCCAGCGTGCCGGGAAAATGCTACCGTCTTGCGGACCATCTTCCCAGGGGTCACCCTTCTCCTCCCTCTCCATCGCTGGGCAGAATGAGTCTTGTGTGCCGAGGTGTCTTCAACCCCTTGCACAAAAAGGTTCCTTGAGAGAGTCATGACTCTAGCAACGACAATGTTTCACCTTATTACCAGGAAGCACACTTACCGCCGGATCTCAAAGAAGACACTTGTCCCGCTGCATGATATCCTCAAATTTCCGGGGTCCGTCCGTTTCGAGAAGTAAACAACGATGAGGCATCCGTGTTGACCTCCGCCCTGTACGATAACCCCGCCCAGTACTGCCAACACACTCTTACCGAATTTCGCTCATCTCATATTGTGACTCGCTTCCGATGCAATAGTACAGACCCTGTCCTTGCACTGCTTTCCCGACTGAGTCTGTGGCAGACGCACTGCGCGCCGCCCGTTTCTCGTATCCCCTCCAGGCCTAGAGCAGAACCAATCGTGCGTCGCATCGCAGGTGGCTTTGCTTATGCACGTCTTCGCGCCTGGGACGGCCCATCGCGGGTGCGATTCTGCGGGCTACCTAATAACGCCCCCAAGACTTGGCTCGAATGCTGTGGAAAAAGGTCAAGTAATCACGCTTGCGGATCGTGACCAGGTAAACCCCCCATATTGGATGTGGGTTCGATGCAAGCCTGCATTCGGGTCGTGGAGTATCCGTTCTTGGCCTTGATCGTAAGACAGCTGCTGTCTCTTTTGCGAGACGAGAGATACGTGACAAAGGGCCAAGATTGTATGCTATCCCAAGAGCAAACATTGCCTTCATGCCAGTCCATGCTGAGAAGAGTCTTACATTTTGATTGTGACACAATAGGAGATCATCTATTGACAAGTGTGTTCATCTATCGACGAACAGGTTTACAAGATTACGCCACTTCAAAACCCAACGCAATCAGTGACTGCGGTTCCACCTCCTCCCTCTCTCTCTCTGTCTCTCCCATCAACCCTCCTATACACCCCTCAACACCGTGTTGTCCCGCTGGTCCACCGGCATATACCTCTCCTTCAGCACATCCGCCACAGTCTTGTTGTGCTTGGCCTCTGGCCTCTGATATCGCTGCTGCAGAGCCTTCTGGACAGGCGTCACACCGGTAGCCGGCGACAAACCATCCGTGGTCAGCTCCACGTCGGCCAGCCCAGTAGTCGCCGTCGCCGTGCTCACGAGATCGCGGCCCTTGTCTACCGCGGAGGAGAGCCACCCCTTCGCCTCGGCCGCCTCCTTCTTGATCTCGCTCTTGGCAGCGGACGCCTTTCTTGACAGCGCAGCCGCGGCTTGCTGCTCCTTGAGCTTCGCCTGCTCGTACGCGGCGCGCGCCTTCTCGGACACGGCCTCGCTGTGCTCCGCCTTGGAGAGCGCCGCCTGCTCGAGGCTGGAGAGGGGCTCTTTGCCCTCCTCGCTAAAGGCCTTGCCGAAGAACCTGGACGCGGCGGCCTCGGCCGTCTCCCTGACGTCGTCCCAGTCGGTGTGCTGCACCCAGCGCACGGCGTTCTCGACCTCGGTGTTCCAGCGGTCCTTGACGGCCTCGAGGGAGTGAGCGCGCTCAGCGGCAGCGATCTCGGAGCGCGAGGGCGGCAGAGGGGGATGCACGGGATCGATGAGGTCGGCGATGGCGAGAGTCTGCGCGCGGAGGACGGCAGATTGGTGTTCGCGGTTGCGTTGGTGGTTGAGGGCGAGTAGGTAGGCGGCGGAGAGGGTCAGCGTGACGCCGCCAGTCTGAGGTAGAGGTGTTAGCGGATGCCCATGTTCTGCTGTCTGTCAATTGATCTCGTGGTGATCACGTACAAACCCGGTGACGAAGCCCATGATGATGAGAGACTTGTGTGTGTGTTGGCGATCTCGTGAGCTCAGATGAATCGATTGGCTGGTGCTGGTGCTGGTGCTGGTGCTGTGAGCCCAATGAAAAGAAAAACCCGCAAAGTGCGCAGTAAAGCGACCTCGCAATCGAGAGATGGGAGCCAGAGGGGGGGAAGTCGAGTCGCGGTCCTAGCAGGATTCAAGATTTCGACGTTGGCAGAGAATTGACGTAGCTCCAGCCTTTCTCTGCTTTCCGGCACGGAAAAGCTCGGGGCGCTCCAGTCTGGCGCGTGCTGGGCCGGTCGTAGACCCTAACCCTGGAACGGGACGTTAGAGAGAGACAGACCTCCAAAAATTTCCCCTAAGCGAAAGGGAAAGCTGATCGACCACCAAACCGACACAACGCGATCTATCGACGGCAGCTCGTCCCAAACGCAATTCTCGCCCGAGTCCGCCTTTAGTTCAACGACGATCAGACAGCTGGAGAAAAGGATCAAGACGACAAGATGGCTGGTGGACACGTCAAGTTTAGGCATCTGAGCCGTGACTCGGCCGCGCGACAAGCTCTGCTGCGCGGTTTGGTCACGCAGCTTGTTCAGTACGAGCATCTGCACACGACCTACGCGAAGGCAAAGGAGGCACAGCGTATGGCAGAGAAGCTGATCACCCTCGCAAAGAGGGATAACGAGCCTTCGAGGAGGTCAATCCAGGCCATGCTCTACGTATGTATACCGGACCCTTGACATATCAGGACCTGCCCTCGCACGTCACGTTCCCCGTGGCGAGTAAAGAGAAGGAGAAGCTGACATTATTTTCGCCATAGACCCCCGACAAACTCATGCCCAAGGTTCTCGGAGTCCTCAAGTCTCGCTACGCCGACCGCGCCGGCGGCGCCACCCGCGTCACCCGTACCGAACCCAAAAACACCTACGACCAGGGTGAGTCGGCGATCCTCGAATTTGTCGACGGCCCCAAGGACACCCGCTTCATGATGGCCGCCAAGGCCGTCGCTCGTGACCGCTCCTTTGGCCGCGAGCCCACCGTCCTGACAAAGCTCAACACCAAAAAGGCGACGCAGTTCCGCAAGGACGGGGAGGAGGCCTTTGAGAAGATGGTGCAGCGGTTCATGGAGAAGAACGACGAAGCGATCAAGAAGGGCCAGAACCAGGACGTCTGGAGGTCGTTGGACGCGCGGGACGCAGAGGGCCAGGAGGAGGAGGAGGCGTCGTACGAGGTGGAAGCGAGGCAGTGGGCCGAGAGGGAAGGACGGAAGACAAAGTGGATGGGAGGGCTTGTCGTGCCGGATCGCGTCAAGTCTGTAAAGGTGCCGTCAAGAAAGGCGGAAAAGGAGGTCAAGAGTGCATAGAGGATGAGGGGCTTTGAAGAGGGGTTGTTTGGGGTTTGGGAGGAAAGAAAGGAGAATCACTGCTTGTACCCGTCTTTGTTGTATCATATGTGTAAATTTATATGCGCCCCAAGGTTATCTTTTCCCCGTCCCTTCGACATATTATATACAGCAATGCCATTCATCGTCAAGGAAAACATTATACAAAGTCAAAAGTATCACCACGCTCCGTCAGCATCTTGCCCACCCTCTTTGAGCCGGCCACCCTCTCAAGCTTCATCACGTCGTACTTGGAAAACATAACCTTAATCGTGCCCTTGCCCGGGTCGATCACCATGTCCTCTTCGCTCTTGGCCAGATTACCACCGGCAATCTCCTTGTAGAAAATGGGGTTATCGGGGAGCCCGTAAAAGATGACGCGCTTGACGCCCTTGAACGTGTATCGGCGAAAGTGGTGCGCTCGCTCGGTGTACAGGAGGATCTTGTGACGACCGTTGAGAAAGTGGGATCGCGCGCGGGAGGCCTCGGGGACGTCTGTGTACTCGGATACGATACCATAGGTGAGGGCCTCAACGGCGGGGGAGTTGTGGAAGTAGTTGCGCACGCGGACAAAGTCGAGGTACGAGGGGATGAAAATCAGGGTGCCCGTAGAGTCCTTTGCGCGCTTGGCCAGCGAGGGGATGATGGCGGACGTAAAGTACTCGAACCTGGCGTCCGGCTCCCGGTCCACAGATGGGCAGTGGAACCTGGAAAAGGTCTGCTTCGCCTTGACGCCCAGCTGCTGCAGCGTGCCGGGGTACTCGGGCTGGATCCTGACCTTGCCGGCCCAGTTGTGGCACTGCGATCGCATGAGCTCGGACAGCTCTGGGGTGTTGAATCCCGAGAGCATGATCGTCTGCCGAAAGTACTTGGCCCAGTCCTCGAGGTACCAGCTCCTCACGCGGCTAAAGTCCGAGTCGTGCGCGTCCTTGGGCTGGCGGTTCAGGTGCTCAAAGATAAACTCGACGTGCTCCCAGTTTTGCATCAGCAGCGCGTCCGCCTGGTCCACGATCACCATCTCGATGGAGCTGAGAAAGTCAAAGTCCACCGCGTGCTTCTTGTCCTTTTCCTCGTCCGAGCCGATGGCCATGCGCAGTCCGAGAGGACTGGCAAACAGAATGTCTGATCCGTAAAACTGCGAGAAGAACTTGATCGACTTTCTCGTAAACTTGACGCCCAACCGGAACATGTCATCGTCGTTGCCCTCAAAGAGGTGGCGAAAGTCGGCCGGCCTATCTGCGCTGAAAGGCTGGTCCTGCGAAATGTACGAGTCCTCGAACCGCTTTCGGTTCTCCTGCTGGTCCATCTGCGCAAGTTCGCAGATTGTCTTCACCATTCTTGACGCAGAGTGTCTCGTCGGCAGCAGGAACAGAACCTTGGGTCTCGTGAATCCGTTGTCTCGCAGCTCAAGATCATGGTCGTCCCCGGCCTTTGTCAACTTGTAATTGTTCTTCATGATCCTGTCCCTGGTCTTGAATATGTGGTTCAGGGCGTGCAGGCAAACCATCTGGCGCAAGCCAGTAGAGTTCTTGACGGTGCGGTCGCAGTAGAGCAGGTCCTGGTAGTTGAAAATGGAGGGGCTGACATTTTGCTGAAATTCGTCCCACTTGAGCTTTTCCGGGGCGATGTTGGCGAGCTTTTGCTTGAGGCGGAGATCTTTGAGGGAGGGTATGGCCGCAGGAAGCTCTGACACAGCTGCTTCGCCAGGGAACATGGCCGTGGCACGGCCCGCCGGCAGAAGTGATTTCTTGGTCGTCCAGTCACCCTTCTTTGCTGCTGCGACGCGAGCCGCGACAATCTTCTCGTCGGGGCGGGCAAAATGAGTCTCAAAGGGGTCGGTATCGTCGCCGTCTTCGTCGTCCGAGTCCTGCTCACCAAGCTCGACTTCAGGCTCGCCCTCTGCGCCCTCAGCCTCGTCGATGTGGTCGACGTCCATCTCCTCCTTATCACTGTCTTCATCCTCCGAACCCGAACCCTCATCTGAGCCCATAGACTGGTCATCGCTTCCGCTGGCCGCATCTCCGTTTTTTTCAGCAATCTTGGATGCCAAATCCTTCTTGGCTGGTTCATGGTGAATCTTCCTCCGTTTTGATCGCTGTTCTGACTCGTCCTGCTGGAAGCTCTGCAGAAGCGACATGTACGGCTTCACTCCAGGCTTCTCGCTCTCACTCTCCTCATCGTCCGAGACGGAACCATCATCGCTGGGCTCCTCTTCAGAACCGCCCTCGGACTCAGAATCGACCTCGTCTGCCAAACGAGCGGCATCGTATCTCCTGCCACCGCGCAACGCGCCTCCTCTCCCACGTCCTCGTCCGCGGCCTCCACGACCCCCCGGGCCACCTCGCCCTCTTGAGCCGCCGCCGCGGCCTCTGAAGCCTGCTCTGCCTCGCGGGCCCATTTTCCTGAGGATGTGATGAGAAAGCTGATGAGCTCGTGTTCCGAAATAAGAATAAGAATGAGGCAGAGGTGGTTGGCAAAGAGTTCGCCGTCGAGCTTCACCTTCGCATCGTCAGGCCAGGCCAGGCATAAAAATTTAGTGGGTCTTGGAACTTTTCGATGTGGGGTTTCCTAGTTGGGACGTCAGACGTTCACTGCAGCTTCTCACATGCCGCTGCCTCAACTTGCTTCACACAAGCCCAGCCACAGCACAGCCTTATCGTTATCAGCAAACCGTGAGCCAGCCACACCTTCCCCACTACGGTCACCCACCAGCCACACCTCTGCACACAAAATTTCCAAAGTGAAATTTCGACGCCTCCAGTGGGAAAGCCCCCCGCCGTCAGCGCCCAAACAGTGGACAACCCGCTGCCAGCAGCTATTGTCCTCGCCTGGCCTTGCCCCTCCTTGGCCCGTAGCGACCGCCCGCGATAGTCAGTCACAGCACCCAGACAAGGACGACGGGCAGAATCAACACCACCACCACCCACCTTCTTTGAGAAAAACGGGCTCCATTGTACCGTCGCGATCCCTTCACCATTCTAACCGCCCCGGACCTCCGACCTCGACAAGCAACCCGACGGCCAACCCCGTATCCATTCACACGCGCGCGGTTCGAAACTCGAGCTTATCGACGACTCCTCCTTCGCAAAACTCGCCCAGCATGGCCGCTGCCACCGAGGGCTTCATCCACCTCTCTCGCCCTCTGGCCCCTAGCCAGAGCGGCCTCCAGAACAACCTCGCCCCTCTGAGCGTGAACGTCCAGCCTCAGGTACGATACGAGAAGAGAGGTCCTTTCCTGCAATAGCTCAGGGGATCTCATGGCAGGGAAACGGTGAAACAGTGAACTAACGGTCCGCAGGCCGTCCTCTCCATCCTCGACCACGCCATCCGCCGCGATGTTCAGGAGGGTGCCCAGTCCACCCGCGTCATCGGCGCCCTCGTAGGCACCCGTTCCGAAGATGGCACCGAAGTCGAAGTCCGCTCCTGCTTCGCCATCCCCCACACTGAGGAGGAGGACCAGGTCGAGGTCGACGTCGACTACCAACGAAACATGCTCGCCCTCGTCCTCAAGGCCGCCCCCCGCGAGTCCCTCCTCGGCTGGTACACCACCTCCCACGAGCTCAACTCCTTCAGCGCCCTCATCCAGAACTTCTTCGCCAGCCCCGACACCGGCACCTACCCCCATCCCGCCATCCACCTCACCATCTCCACCGACCCCGCCAAGGAGATCGAGACGAGATGCTACATCAGCGCCCCCGTCGCCGTCAACGCCGAGAGGGCGCAGGAGAGCTGCCTCTTTATGCAGGTCCCCCACAAGATGCTCTACGGCGACGCCGACCGCAACGCCCTCCAGACCATCTCCAGCGCAAAGAACCGCGAGGACCGCTCCGCCCCCCTCGTCTCCGACATTGAGAGCCTCGGCCAGTCCCTCGAGCAGACCATCTCCATGCTCGACCGTGTCAGCGAATGGGTCAACGGCGTTCTCGACGAGGACGAGGAGCCCAACAACGTCCTCGGCCAGCACCTCATGAGCGCCCTCTCCCTCGCCCCCAAGGTCGACGCCCAGCAAATCGAGCACGACTTTAACAACCACATCCAGGACGTCCTGATGGTCAGCTACCTCGCCAACACCATCCGCACGCAGATTGACCTCTCCCAGCGCCTGGCCACCGCCAACCTGACCGGCGGCGAGAAGGAGGGCGAGAAGCAGGGTGACGGTGAGGGCAAGGGCAGCAGCGGGAACAACCAGCGCGGCGGCGGCGGTAAGCGCGGAGGCCGTGGTGGCGGTCGCGGTGGTGCGCAGCAAAGGGAACCTCGCGAGCCCAGGGAGCCGCAGGAGTAGAAAGAAACGCAAGAAAAAAAGGAAATAAAGGCGATGTGATGATCTTTTGATTTTGTTTCTTTCCTTGGTTCTTCTCCACCTCTACTTTTCAATCCCGGGAAAGAAGGGAAGAGAAAAAAATGGCATTCCGTGGGGAGGCGTCAGCGCTTCCATGTGATAAAGACGAGTCTTGAGACTCGAGCAACGCATCAGCGTGCATCGTAAAGGAGGGCAAGATAGGACGTCAAGGGGGGAACTCGGGTGGTCTTCCACCATCACGGCGAGACCATGTATGGCGTTACAGAAACGGAAAAGAAGATGAATTCTTGAACACCTACTGGAATATAACCCGCATGAAATCAATTTTCTACTGCAATCGCCAGGCTTATCGTCACAAATGTCCATGTTGCCGAACTCAATTTTGCGCAGCTTACTACAAAGGCACTAAGATGAGGGGTCCCATTTGCGTGTCGAGAAGGATCACTGAAAGGTTTACACACATCACAAGAATGATTACTGCGGGGAGCCTGTCTTCCATGACCTCACGTCTGTATTAACCCCAAGACAAATTGTAAACACCAGAAATGGGTGCTTTTCGTGATCCTACCCGGATGCACAACCCCTTCTCTTTAACGCCGTGTAAATGTTTCAGCTTTTGCGTGTGATGCTGCCGTTTCAATCGTGTGCAGTGTGCCATACATCCGCCCTATATGCTCGGCCTGCTCTGCTCTCCCCCAAAAACTCTCAAGTCCACGAGAATGAATAATGTCTGGATTCTTCTGGCCACCGGAAAAAAACGCGACTGAGTCCTCTATAATCCAGATGCGGGCTTCTGAGGAAGCGTAGCCGGGTTACCATATGCCGGCAGGTGGCCGTACCCTTGATGTGGGTGTTGTGGCCGCGGTGGTTGGTTGTGTGGCATGCCTGGGCCCTGAGGCTGCTGTGGTGCCATTTGCTGTGGCATCATATGCTGCTGCGGATGATACCCGTGCACAGAAGTGTTTGAGAGCTGGCGTGCCATCCCATAACTGCCTCCATATCCTTGCTGATGTTGCTGAGGTGGCATTTGATAGCCCGGATACGCGAGATGTGGCGATCCTATTTGAGGGCTGCTGTGGTGTGAACCTGGAGCTGTGAAGGGGGGCTGTGGAGCTTGCGGCCCGGGCATGTTATTGGTTCCCGGGATGAAGGACTGCGTCTTGGGATTGAACGCATGGTTCCTGTTGTAACTGCCAGGGATCGGATGCTGGCTCTTGGGATCGTGAGGGTTCATGTGAGCTGGCAGCTGACCGTACGCATACGGGATACTGCCCAGCTGTGAGGACGACTGAGCCATAGGAGCAGAGCCAATCTGGGGTTGGGGGGCAGCGGTGTTCTGCTGCGTCGGGGGAAAGGGTGATGATGTGAACCCCGGCTGCCATTGCGCTGGCGCTGGCGCTGGTGCTGGCGCTACTGGTGTCCCGTAATTCGTCATTGGGCTACTGCTCGGTCCATAAGCTCGCTGTTGTTGTGCTGGTGGATATTGCTTCGACAGGTCAGTATTACTCGAGCCGAATTGTGGAATGAAAGCTTACCGGTGGTCCAGAGTACTGAGGATATGGGTTCGGAGGCATCTGTGGGTTCATCCCCGGATAGCCAGGCCCTGGTTGTCCCCCATAGCCCGGCATGGGCTGAGCAGGATACTGCGGACCTGCTTGAGGAGCGACAGGCGCACCTTGTGCAGCCATGTACTGAGGTTGTGGTATCCAGGTGGGTTGCTGCGCGCCCCAATATGGTGCGTATTGGTTTCTGGAGTCGAAGCTGTCTGAATCGTCCCTGCGCTGCTTTCCAGACTTGCCACGCTTGCCCACATTGGATCGATTTTGAGCGGACGCCGAGCTGGTCCTAGACATTCCGTTGTCCTCCGTTTCTGCGCAGAGTGTGAGACAAAGATTGTGAGATGCGGACAAAACTATCTTACCTGGAGTGCTCTCCTCGGTGCTGCCGAAAATGCGCTCACGGGCAAGCTTGTACATTTCTTCCCGCTCTTCTCGTGTGAGCCTAGCAAACTAGTCAGTCGCTACCCGAAAAGTACAACAGAGCAATAGGTCTCACTTTTCTTTGGCTGCAGGCTGCTTATCTTTGCTGTCACTACCTGCTTCCGACGTTGCTTTCGATGGTCCGGCGCTTGGCGTCCCAGCCTCGCCATCCTGACCTCGTCGCATGATCTTCTTCGGCAAAATGACAGGCGGTGGTGTAGTGTTCGCTGGCTGCTCTGGTTCGGTGGCCATCAGAGCCAAAGACGGCGGCACTCGGCAGAACGGCGTCCGGAAAATTCGGACAGATCCGATGTGGTGCTCGTAGCTATGGGTCATGTGGTAATAGTCTGCGAGTTTATGAATCAACATCCGGCAAAACGAGTTTGTCGGAGGAAGATCCATGTATGGTTCCCTGGCCAAAAAGTTAGGTCAACTGTCCTGACACTGCAGTCGCCGTAACTCACTTTGAATCTTGCACAAACTCAATGACCTGCTTCTCAAGGCGCAGCAAGAATAGACGATCCCGAGGACTTTGCATGGCCTCAAGCAGCTTTTCGTCCGGCGCCTGGCGGTAGATCACATTCAGAGCGTCAGAAGATGACTGCACGCCGTCCAAGGGCATGGACGTGCTTGCACCCGGCTTTTGCTCTGATGAACCACTCTGAGGCGTCAAAACACCACCCTGAGGAACCTGCGCGAGTCGGCGCTCAGGAATGTCACCCAATGCAATGCCCCTACCGCGCGCGGCAAGCTCAGAGCCCATGCGAGATCCAGCAATCATCGAACCACGGATAGACATGCCGTCATCATCTTCAGCAGCAGCTTTCACACTAGCGCTATCGTCCGGGCGCAGCGATTCCTTCTCATCAAGCGCGAATGTGGTGCCTGATGTAATGCTCTTGCCATCTATACTTGGAGGTTTGGCTCCCAGTTCAGATCCCGAATCGGCCTTGTTCGAGTCGTCGGATGCGCTGTCACCTCTGACCAAACCTTTGACTTTGTCCGCTCCGCCGGATGTGCTGCCATTCACAACCAAACTGGGGGTCCTCGCATTCAAGTTAATCTCGGCCAGAGACCCCGCCACTCTGTCGATCAAAGGATTCTGTGCTGTAGGCATTTGTACGGGTTTGACCGAAGATGGCTGGCTCTGCTGAGATGACAAACCGAGCGGTTCCTTCGTCGACGCGCCGTTTGCTATGACCGGCTCAATGCCAATGGTTCCGCCGTTCACTCCAGGAAGTCGTCGAGAAGATGGGCCTGTCGCCTGTCCCGTGCGCGTAGAAGCCGCAATCTATATGTATCAGTATCAGCAGGGTTGCATGGCCTCTTGCGTTCGGCAAGACTTACATTGGCAAACGACGGCTTGGATCCTGCAGCTGAGGGCTGAGCGCTGGCCATCGTGTCTCAAGGTCGAGAACGGTCAAATTCGTGAGCGAGGTCGTGGCGTTCGCAAGAAGTCGAATTATAGAAGAGTCTAGAATGGCTCGGGTATCGTGAAGAAGGGCAAATAAGACGCTCAGTGGTCGCGAGTGGAAGAGATCGGTTGTCTCGGGGACGGCAGTTGACGGATCAAGTGCGGGACGATTAAAAAAAGTCAACTGTGTAGAACGAGCAGAACTGAGACTATGGTTCTTTGTTCATCGTCGGCAATATGCAGTCATTGTGTCCAGGACTTGCGAGGGCGAGGAGCAGACCGAAAGGCGGACCTGGGTATGGTCGAGAGTCGAAGGCTATCACGTCTCGGGCAGGACACCAGTCCTGCAAGTAAGGCGTCAATGTACAACTTCCAATAATTATGGGCCATGCTGGATGTGCAATCTGTCGGTACTCAAGCCAGCTCGAGGGAGCGACGTTGCGAGGACAAGAAAGCCGTTGACAGTGGCGGGAGAGGGGTGGGCTTCACCCACGACGAAGATTGGAAAGACGAACCAGCTCTGCAACGGTCGCGTGAATGGTGAGACGATCCAGGCGTTTTCTAGATCAGTCCTCAGCCGTAGCGCCGATATGAAATTGATGTGGTGATGGTCGATGCGCTGCAGCCAACGGTTGTATGGTTGCCCGAAGCACGTGTTGGACTTGGTGACGATGGGCAGAATTGTCAGGTAGCGGACGTCAAAAGACGAAGCGAAGGTTGATAAACCGCAGCCACCGAAGCGATAGTGCGAGCGCCAGTCAGGCGGCAAACAGGGGTGGGTCGTCCCGCTGTAGCGACTACAATGGCGCCTGGAATTTCCTCCGCATCGAACAAACGGTTACCCGGGATCGGTATCCGTTTGAGTTCCCTCGAATCCGTCGATTTCACGGGGAGACAAATCATACGCCGTCGATTATACATTTTAGCTTATACAACGCGGCTTCTCTACGATATTACCAGGATCTTCTTACTCAGGCTTCTTTGTCAGCTTGACCTATTCCATCGGGTCCCTGATAGATTAGCTCCAGTAACCTGCGTCACGTGATCTTTGAACCTGTAGCATCTTGGCAGATTGGCCGTTGTAGTAGTGTGACCAGGCATGTTCTCGAGGCGAGACACTCACCAACTTTGAACTACCAAAACTTGCGCTTGCGAAATTAGGCGAAATTCAAAGACCTTGGCCATCCCCTCAGCACGAATCTCAAACCTTTCTTTATTTCATGTCTTTCGCCTATAGAGGCCGTGGCGGCCCTTCCCGTTCCACGCCAGCCAATGTCACCTGTCAAAAGTGCCTGAAGAAAGATGAGTGCACGTTCTCACATTGACTTTTGAACCAAAGCTGACCATCTCAAACGACATTACTCATATGAATGCAAGCAGAACGCTCAGGAACGACCCTATGTTTCGCGACCCTCAAGGACCCAGCAGCTGCGAAACCCCAAGCTCGTGCCAAAACTCACCAATGACACGCCCAACCCTTTAGAGGAGAAGTATGTAACCCAGTGATCATCCAAGTGCAAGGAGCTGACATGCATGCAGAAAGGGTGTGGCTGATGCAGAGCTGGCAAGATTGGGTGCGGAGAGGGCCAGGAAGAGAGATATCGAAGAAAGAGACGATGAGCTGATTGCCTCGACTTCTAAAAGACAGAGGTCCATTTCCGTATCTTCGGTTTCAACGATCTCGACGCAAGACTCCAGATCACCTCCGCCTGATTTGCCACGAGGGGCGCGATCACGGGGCCCCGCACGTGGTAGGACAGATAATAAGGCTCATACGAGGCGCGGCAGCGACAGCCATGGTAGTGCATCACCGGAGGCTCGAAGCCGGACCTATCCCTCCAGGGATACCAGATCACCTGTCCGAGAGCAGGACAGTCCTTACAGAGGCCGCGAGAGCGGCCACAGATCTGGACGAGCAGAGTCAGACCGTATCTCAAGGAGCCGCTCGCCGCCACCAGCGCGGCGTCATTCTAGGTCTCCCGGTCGTGGAGGCAGGTCAAGGAGACACAGCCGCTCTCCCAAGAGAGCACGGGACGACAGACACCAGCGCCCGTTGGCTGGTTCGCAGCCTCCGCGAGAACGCAGTCTGAGTCCTTTCAGTAAGCGTGTGGCCTTGACGCGGGGGACAAACTGATGACAGGACAAGGGCAATCCGCGGACGTAGATTTACAATACCACAAATTGTCGTTAGACCAAACAAAATCCCTGCATTACACCCGACGCCGACTGTGAAGACCTTATGAAATATGGCAAATGGGTATGCAGCTGCTTATGCGACTCCCAGCGCAGCATCCTCTTCCCTCTCGCGCCTCTCTTCCTCCTCTTCCTGTTGCTCTCGAGCTCGAAGCCCTTCGACAAGTGCAACTCCGTCCATACCCGCTCCTTCACCATCCACCTCTGCCGTCGTGGTCTCTGGCTTCTCCTTGTTCTGCGCTTCCTTCTGTGCCTTTTCTATTCTTTCCCTCAGGATCTTGTTGATGGCGTTATCCGTCCTCACTTTCAACTCCCTCGTCTTCTCCTCCAAGTTCCTCTTGAGATCCCAATTTGGCTTCTTGGGTTGCAGCTTGAAGATGTCAATCCCCTTATCATCTGCGGCATCTTTCTCAGCCTGTTCGGCCACGGTCTTGGATAGGTCGGCTGCTTGTTCTTCAAGTGTTGGCTTGTCGAGGTCGAGCAGAGGAGGTGCTTCAAAGCCGAGTTTCGGACCGCGAGTCTCGGCGTCATAGTTGCGACCAGACAAGTGCAGGCTTGCGATATCTGGTTTTTCTGACGGAGGTGATTGTGCGCGTTCGCCCTCGGGGGTAGCGACTTCGTCGACGGGCTGTTTTCGCTTGAGGTTTTTGAGCTTGGCGAGACGCGCTTTGCGGTCTTCGGAAGCTGCGCCGAGGGCAGAATTAGCTGAAGACATGTTTGTAGCGTTTTCTATCACAAAACGTCAAGGCGAGATGTGAACAAAGATGGTGTGATGCTGATGCTCTTCGTCCTGTTGCTGCAAGGCTTGTTTCGAAGTCGCGATTCCAACGGTAGTGGGGCGGAATTGCTCCGCGCAACCCAAACCCTTGGGAAATTCTGAACCGCGCAGGGGCCTGTAAACCGACGACCAGCTCCTAAACTTTCCATCTTCCAAAAGGCAATCCCGATGTCAACACACTTGCGACAACCACGACACTGATGCCGGCGATGCCTTCATAACAGTCGACGTTCAAGTCTGCATGAGTGAAAACGATGAATCATCATTTGCAACTCAGCAAAAGCCATGATAGCTGGGCGCCTGTGCCGGGCCTGCAGATTGAGGCAAACCAGCATACCGAACACTGCGCAACAATTTGTCCATACGAAATGGCTTCCAACACGGACTCCGGCGCCTATTCCGGGTCATAGCAGAACGATCACTCTCGATGCGATTCTTAAAGAGCACTCGATGAAGGAGATGAAGCAGGTTATGACGGCTACCAAGAAGAGACAAGCGCGACGTAAAGCGCAGGGAAGCGCAATCACCAAGGAAGAGAAACGTGAGAAACAACTGCGCTGGGAACAAAATTACTGGAAAAGAATCGGAGCTCAAAACAAATGGGTTGATTTTTCTCGGCAAAGAGATGCTCATATCGCCTATACTCGGCTCCGTGTTCCGCGACAACACCAAGGCCTGGCTCTACACCGCCTGAAACGCTGGTATGTCAGGCTTCACTTGGCCACAAATAATCCGACGAAAGCCAGGTACCATGCGGGAACCCCCGTGGCGGAGCGCCTATTGCGATTCAAATACGTGGAATCGATGCAAAGCGATTGGGAATCGATGGACGAAGAGAAGAGGAAGACTTTATGGGAGACGATGATTTGTTCGGTGATGAAGCTCGAACCACAAAGGGTGCACGAGGTCTTAAGGGCGACGATGAATCCGTTGCCTCGAGGATACTGCCTGTCCGACACGATGTGGTTCGTGGCGCACAAGCTTGAAGTGGACGAAGGGAGGGATCGCCGACAGGATCCTTGGAAGGCAGAACAAATCCTTCGCGCTTTTGAGGCCGTCTATGTTGACACGCCCAGAGGCCATGTACACTTCCGAGCCCTCAGTCAGAAAACCGTGGCGCTTCTCGCGGATAAGTTGCCCCCGGATCACACAAAGAGGCTCTACGATATGTTGAGCTTGATCAACGACGGTCAGCATCTAAACATGAACACGAGGTTGCATGTGGCGGCTGCACTTGCCAAAACGAACAAATACAAGCAAACGGCCTTTGACATCATTATGAGCATTGTCACCGAGCGTGGTAGCCGCGTCCTCTTCGACATGCCCAGGTTTTCCAGCGTGGTCACCACGGTGCTCAGCCACGTCCACAACCCAAAAGAAGGCGACGAAAAGCTTGTTTTCAATGTACGGGACGCCATCGAGACCTTGATCGAAGCAGGGTATACACCGAACGTGATTGTCATCACATCTTTCCTGGACGCCCTCTGCTGGAGCGGGGAGCTGGATGAGGCCATCCGACTTGCAGCATTGTTACCCAAGATGGGAGTTCCGATCTATGATCGGACCTTCGGGTCACTGTTCAAGGCTGCGAAGGCGAGTCTCGATGCTGAGAAAGTCGCGGCGACGCTGGAGATCGTGAAAACGGCTGATGCATCCGTTCTAGACGCTTACAACAACGCACTCCATGCAGTGTACTATTTCAGCGAGGCAGAAAAGCTCAACAACGCAGCAGCGGAGCACAGTGAAAATCCTTCTTTCTTACCGATCTTGCGACTATATGCCAAAGCTTTCAAGCTCGAAGCTTTGCAATCCCTTATACCGGAGAATCTGCAGAACCTCATCTCTCCCGCGATTGGTTCTGAATCAGAGTTTGCGCACGCCAATGCTGTTCAGAACTGGCAGTACACACGAACGATCGTTCCGGTCATTGAGCAGTTTTTCGATAGCACGGTGTTGCCAAAGCTAGATCCTAACCCCGGTACACTGGTTATCATGATCAGAGCTTATATCCGCAGTCGAACAAAACCGCACGAGGTCTGGGCTTACTATGAGGCATTCAAACAACGCCTCATCGAACGGACTATGCGCGTACAGGGACCGGATGGGAAGATCAGTGTTGTCGACAACCATGCTACGCAGTTGATTAAAGCGGAGAAGGGCGTTATTCACGATACTCTCATTTTGACTCTTAGCGAGCACGATGAGCTCGTTCGGCACGGGCTCATCATACTTAGCGACATGCTCAGGGATCATCAAAGGCGGCCAGAGTCAAAGTCCAAGGACGCCTTGGTTGCGGGAGAGCCAGGTATTCCGAACATTACCTCTCAAGATGCAAGCCTCCCGCAACCTAATCCTGAGTACGGTCTTCCTCAAGGGTCCGCGCCTCAGAAAGAAGAGAGGAAGAACGGCAGAAAACAAAATAAACAGAAGACGGAAGAGCTTGCTGTGGGTGACAGCGCCGCGACGCCCGCCCACAAGCCAATCCACCCGCCGCCCTCCGTCTTTGCGTTCTCCATACTCATTGAGGCCCTTTTCTCCCAGCACAACAGTGACGCCACTGAACAGCATCAATACGCCAAACGAGCCCAGCAACTCTTCCAGATTATGCTCGAACAAAACATCGCGCCCAACGCTGTCACCTGGAACACCATGGTCAAAGGGTGGGCAAAGGCTCAGAACGTTACAGAGACAGTTAAGGCACTACAAGGTCTTGAGGCTGCCGGGTTCTCTCCAGACAAACACACGTACAAGGCATTTGCACATTTGAACCCTGCCAACCAGCGCCAGGCGTTGAAGATGATGGACGAGATCATCGAGCAGAACAAAAGAGAGCATGCGAAAGGAAAGGAGGAGTGGCACGAGTTTGTGAGGCAGAGAGAGGAGAGAAAACGAGATAAGGAAATCAAAGAGGAAGAGGAGAGAACGAGGATAATGGAGGCAAAGGAGGAAGAGGAAAGAAGGGTAGAAGAAAAGCAGGCAGAAAAGGTGTCTGTAGATCGCGATACCCAAGGAGCGCCTTCTGAACAAGCTGGCAGCGTCGATTTGTCAGCCTTCGACGCTCTAGAGCGGCAAATGATGTCGATGAGACGAGGACCTGCCGAGCCGAAGCTCACCAAGAAGCAGAGGAAACAGGCGAGAAAGCTGCAACGAGATGCGAATGAGGCAGCCGAATTAGCAGAGAAGGAGGCGAACGGGGAGCTCAGCCTATTTGACGAGATCAAGAAGTATAGAAGGGCTGGCTGAGTGTACAACACTGGGATGTAGTTGGATATATCGCATCAAAAGCTGATCATCCGACGAGCGTTGGTCGGATAGTTCAAATTTGTACTATACATATATTTTCACACCTGGCATTCATATAATAGACGTGAGCACAACATCTTCACTCGGATCCTGTGACATGAAGGGGATGCCCGAAGAGAACGGAGGAAGACAAGCACGTGATGGAGGGTAAGGGTTGTCATTACAAGTAGGCGATTCGTCCTTCACTGTCCCCGGGTGGTCAGACTTATTGCCCATGATATTTGGGTACTATCTATAATAATCATATCCGCATTCGCATCTCTACGGAGCTCTAATCTTCGTACACGTTCTGCCCCCTTCATCGACTTTATAATAGTACTTCAGGGCTGCGACGAGGTTGCGCTGCACAGATAATCTGTCTCTCACCACTATCGTGAGGCCCTCAGGATATCATCGTGAGAACCACTCATCCACAACGCAGCAGCCACGTCATGACGGGCTCAAATCACCCTCCCTATACATCCGTCTTTCGCGCAGACACCGCGTACCGAGTGACACGAAACCGGCCGCCCGTCTCCTGCACCGCCTGCCAGAAGCGCAAGTCGAGATGTGACCGTCAGCACCCCTGCAACGCGTGCACGTCGCGGGGCCACACTGAAAAATGCCATTTTGGACCGTCACCTACGAGATCTGCATCACCTCATGGGAATGGAGTCGCGACGATGATGGGGGGAGGGAGAAGGCAGCAGGAGGTTCAAGCGAGGCTGACGCAGCTGGAGGAAATTGTCAAAGGGTTGGCGGCGGGTGTGGATAAGGCGTCGGGGGCCAGAGACGTGGTGATGAAAGATGGGAGAGTCGATGTAGAGAGAACCCAAGAGCAACCAGATCGAGAATCGGCACAAGGCGAGGGGCTTTACGTCGATCGGTCGGAGGAAGAGTATCAAGGGGCTACCTCCTGGTCGGCCGTGGTCGAGGGCATTCATGACATTCAAACACTTCTCAAGGATGCTGACGATAAGTCATCACAGAACGCAGCCGAGTCTCAAGTCCCGCCTCCAATACCTGAATCTATCCTCTCCACCCCGGCCACGCTCACCGTCACGGATATTGTGAACGGCCTCCCACCGCGACAAGAAGCGGATAAGCTGGTCGCCGCATACTTCAACGCCAAATTTGCCACAGTCATGTACATCCACACTCACCAGTTTCGACGAAAGTATGAGGAGTTTTGGGCCCAGCCGCAGGCCAACTGCTACCTATGGGTGAGCTGCATGTTCTCGATTCTCTGCATCGGCGAGGCTATCACAGAGATCAAGGGGGGTGACAGTGGCCGATCCGATGCGTCCAAGTTCACGACAAGACACTACATGACACTAGCAGAACGATGCTACGTTGCCGGAGAGTATACCCGAGCAAAGCCCTTCTCCGTCGAGGCCCTCCTGCTTCACGCCCACTCTCGCAACTTTTGCCACACCGACTCGGATTCCTTTGTCTGGCAATACTATGGTATCGCCGCGCGCCTCGCCCAGCGTCAAGGTCTGCACCGGGAGACCGACAAGCTCTCCTGCACCATCGCCTGCGCTGGCGGCGGCCGCGACGGCAAGGGTGACGGAAAGAGGACGAAAGGCACGCCCTTTCAGGCGGAGATGAGACGGCGCATCTGGTTCGCCGTCTCGAGCCACGACCTGATGCACAGCTTCCAGAACGGGCTGCCGAGCCTGATCGACGATGCCGTATGCGACACACTGCCGCCGACAAACTTAACGGACGATGACTTTGACGAGGACACAACGGAGCTGCCAACCCCGAGGCCGGACACAGATCCAATCCCCCAGCTGGTGTACGTCTGCAAAGCCAAGCTCTGCGTGGTGCTGAGAAAGGTACTCCGGCACGCCCTTTCCGTCAAGCCGCGCCCGTACCACGAGACAATGGACCTCCACCACGAGCTGAACCGGGTGCACGACCAGCTCCCCGCGTGCCTCCGCAATCGATCCATAAAGTCCAGCTCCTTCACCGACCCGGCCTACACCATCATGCACAGGATCATGCTCGAGGTTCTGCACCTCAAGACGCTCTGCCTGCTACATCAGCCGTTTCTTGGCCGCGCGCAGCGAGCAGATGCGCGGTACGAGTTCTCGCGCGTGGTGTGCCGGGAGACCGCCGTCAAGCTGCTGGAGATCCACAACGAGCTGGACGGAGAGGTGCGGGAGAACGGAAGGCTCCACGAGGATCGGTACATGCTCGGGGCGCTGACGCTGCATTCTTTCTTGGTGGCCTCCATGGTGATCTGCGTAGACCTGTGCGAAGGTTCGGATACGGAGTGAGTAATTGACCCTTTATCCTCATCGAGGAGACTTACCCTTCGGTCCCTGGGGCGCCCTTCACCCAATATCACGCGAGCAGTGTATGCTGACCAGCTTTTCTCACAAGTGACCACCGCTCTCAGCGCATGGGACTCCTTCAACAAGCTGCCGCCATCTGGAAATCTCGCTCGGCGACCTCAAAGGACGCCCTGCATGCCTCCCGTGTTCTTCACAGCGTTCTGCGCCGTCTCACCACTCCCTCCTCCTCCGGCTCCGACGCGAAGACTGCCCAATCCGCCTCATCAAGCCACGCGTCCACAATCTCACCACCGAGTACCTTGAACTTTGATGCTCCGGGCGGGTTCAGCAACCCTCCTGCCGAGGCGACAGGGTACGATCTGGAGTTGAGCAAGGCAGGACTTGACCTGTGGACAGGCACGGAATTTGACTGGGTAAGTGTGGTTCTCGCGGGTTAGCCGCGCGTGAGGGCCCAAGGAATGAAACGAGGCTGACCAGAGTGCACCCACATAATACAGGCTTCTATGGACAGTTTTCTCCGCGAAGGCAGCACATACGACGTGGGTGCAATTTGGGATTTCGGAGATCCGACTGCTGGTGTATCCATGTAATGTAGTCGCAGTAGTCAGCGGACCTCAAAGATCAGAGAATGTAGGAGGGCGGCTCATGTACGACACGTTCGTACATGCATCGAACAGGCATACTTTCACTCAACTTCGCAAAGCCCCGTAGGAAGAACGAGACGTGGAGAGGGGCGGGGCCGAAATCTCATAATCACCCCTAAGCAGCCATTCCCTGTTCACTTGAGATGCACTGGCAGAAGGAGTAATCACGATAATCAAGGACATAGCAGCAAGAAGATGCGGGAAGAAAGAGAAATGGTGGTATTCCTTTTGAGCCCCCACTGGGCTCATGCGTTGTCATCAGGTCATGAAATGCGGCCACCTTCAAGGCCGCCGTATGATCTAGGTATCAATAACAAATAAACAAACAAATCAGCAAGAAAAACAAGGCAGAACAAAACAAACAAAAGAAAGGCCGCAAGGCACACTGAACAGCCCACGCTCCATAAAGCAGCCAGGGGAGGAGTTCAGTGCTGTGATTGCCCCTTGTTTATTCGCCCATATGCCCCTCGATCAAATTTCCCAGCGCCAAGCTTTCGAAACGATTCGCTTCGCGTCCGAAAGAGGGGGAAACCAAAACAGAACAAAACAAAACAAAGAACAAAGAAGCGATTCCTCCATTTCCAGAATGTTGGTCGTCATATACCGTGACGTTTATACTCGCGGTGCTCAGCAAGCCATCTCCCCACGACCGTTGGTTCTTCACCACATCACCAAAGCACTCCTCACACTTGCGGTGTTGCACCGCCAGAAGCTCCTCCATTACCACACGCACATTGGTATATAGGCTCACGCTTTGTCTGCGTTCAGGCTCTGAGATCCAGGACATTACTCATCACTCTCCCACGCCACGAATTACGCGAGCAGGGTTACCCGCCACGACAGTTCGAGGCGGCACATCCTGCGGACTGTTGTTAGCTAGTTGTTCCTTATACAACATTCGTAGTTAATGCCACATACTCTGGTAACAACGGATCCAGCTCCCACAGTACTTTCGCGGCCAATCTTGACGCCCGGCAAGATGATCGCTCCTCCGCCAATCCAGCAGTCGGGCTCGATGACAATAGGCTCGCCGCTTTGGGGCCCGCGGCTGCCCTGCCTTCTCTTTGGATCAATGGGAGCTTTTGCGGTGTACAGCTTGACGCCAGGTCCGATGACGCAATTGTCTCCAATAGTCACCTCGCGCACATCGTTGAAGTGACAGTCGCGCCCGACCGAAACCAGTTTCCCAATAGTGATGTTGTAGCCGTAGTCGCAGTTGAATGGCGCCTCGACCGTGACTTCGTCGCCCACTCTGCCGGCTTTAGAGATGGGTGATGCATCGCTGTGAACAGGACGGACAGGTTCGCGGGGGTTCAGAATCTGACTAAATAGATTAATCCTCTCTGCGCCGGAAACACCGTGACTGGGAATGGTGATGTTGTTGAACCTCCAGCAGGCAGTGGCGCATCGCTCGCGCTCGAGCACCAACTCCTCGTCAAACGGATAGTAGCTGCGTCCACTCAGCATCTCCTCCTTCTGGGTTCTTCTAGGAGGGAAGGCGGGGTGCGAAAGGGCCATGCGGGCCGCGGCCTGAGGGTTCGGACCCGAATGCTGCTTCTGCTGTGCGCTCGAAGGACTGTTGTTTCTGCTCGGCTGAGAGAACTTGAACTGAGGTAACTGGCCTGACAGTGGTGTCTCTGGCTCATTCCGGCTGAGATCATGTAAGGGCGGGACTCGCCCGTAGTCTTTGGACATTCTGTCACTGAAGGGTTGCTGCGTATTGGCGCTGATGGGTGTGGGGAAAGGATTGCCCATGGCGTGAGATGACAGCGCGGACATTTTATTATCAGGACTGGTACCAGACGCGCTTGTTATTGTTGTCGAGGCCGTGGGGCGGTCGTCATCTGTGGTCAGAGGGCGGCCCTGAGGAGGGTCGATCCGCAACGCCTGGCCACGGTAATGCGGCAACGGCTCGCGCTTACCGCTTTGAGGATTGTAGGAAGTCTGCGGTTGAGATTGAGGCGGCGGAGGTGGTGGTTGTGGCTGCTGCTGTTGTGGTGGTTGTTGTTGTTGTTGTTGTTGTTGTTGTGCTGCAGGCATGCCGTACGCGCCGGGTGGCACATAGGTCGGATCCTTCGACTCCAAAGGCACCGTTGAGGCCTTGTTATCAGGCTTCGATTGCCATGTGGCGCCTTTCTGCGCAGGATAACCAGCACATACGAAGCCACCTTTCACGCAGTTTGTGCCTGCGTGCATTGTTAGTATTGAACGAGGTCTATGAGCATCTGGAAATTGACCTACACTCTGGCTTGGTCTCATCGCATTTCTTCTTCCGTCTCCGGCAAGTCATGCAGCCCGTCTTTGTGCGATTGCTAAAATTGCGCTTCCTCTTCTTGGGATCATGGCGCAAGATTGAGTCGGACGAGCGATGCTCTGATGTGTAACCGTAAGGTCCTACCGATCTTTCGTCACCATCTGGGCTCGGGTGGTCATAATCTTCATGGTCGCCATGCGTGGAAGCTCGGAATGAGTCACCCGTCGGGTCCTCGGTCTGCCCTCGCGACGACGCTCGTGTTTGATGTGAGGCTTCGTGAGAACCCCGATCTTCGCGGTCCGAATGAGCAAGCCATGAGTCCCGCTCTCGCTGCGATGTGTCGAATGGGTCGCGAGAGTCGCCGTGAGGTGGGACGATAGCCGTGTCTGGTGTTCGTTCCTGCATCATGGTTTCTCTTCTAAGCTCGACAGAGTCTGAGCGCTTTCGTTTCTGAGAAGACTCGGTGTCTGGGTATACGCTGGACGGTAATGCTTGTCGTTCCGTCCAAGTCTCACTCGCAGGCTCGGCATTGTTCTGTGATTGCGCGGTGGAAGTATGTGGTCTTTCGTTCTGATGCGTTGAACGTTCCTGAGGGGCTGGCGATGTTTCCAGAGGTTTGGGAGAGCCGCCATTCAAGGCGGTGAAAGCGGACATGGCGAAAATAGCGTCCTTCCTCTCGTGGTCAAGCTTGAAGCCAATGATTTGACGAAGGGCCGGGTGAGCGGCAAGCCAGAGCAGAACTCCGCTTGCTATGACGAGCTGCCTGAGAGACCAGGAGGCGAACCAGTCACCAGAGATCCCTGACGTAAAATGAAACAGAGGTTCAGTCGGTACGCTGAAATCGCATCAATTGGTCAAGTGTTGAGATGATGCCAATGATTGAATGAGCGTGCTGGTTTTCACGGTCGTCAATCTTGCGACAAAAGGCGGAGTGGACTCGGATTGAAACAGTCCGTGGCAGTTTTGAGGACGTCGCCCGGTATCAAGTTAGACTGCCCTGGTTGAGATTGCGAATGCCTCGAAAGATGATAGGGCGTCGTGATGGGAAGAACCGCCAAAAGAACGGTTGGTGGGTGCTGAGCCGATCGAGTACGGAAACCAGTTCCGGAAGCTGGCAATGGAACCCTGGACTGGAAACGAGAGCAATGGCGCTGTGCGCGGCTACAAAGAATAGTCGACTGAAGCCGTGCGCCAAATTACGCCCTGTCGTCGAATACTTTCTTTTTTCTTCTCTGCCGTTCTCTGGCCGCGTGCTGGATATTGTTCTGAGAGCGAGTGTGGGAGAAGGATGGCGGGCGCTTGAGCCTCGGGATTGACGCGCGATTACGGGAGGGCGAGCTTCCAGTGCTCTGATCCCCCTTCGCCTCTTGCGACCTGCAGATACACGCGCGCGCGCACTTATTGCCGCCAGCAAACGAGTGGTGAGCAGCCGCGTCGGTTTCGTCTTTCGCGTTGGATAACCGTGGAGACGCGCCGTAAGATCGAGAGAAAGGGTTCAGCCAGAGGATTGGCGAGTTGATTCGAAGCTCAATCAAAGTTGGGCACGGCCGAGGCTGAGGACGAAAGTAAGGTGAGGTAAGGTGAGGTGAGGTGCGGGAGGGAAAAGGCGGCTGGTCCGTCGTATTAAGTGATACCTGCAGGGAAGCGACAGGGTGCGGAGCGCGGCTTGTACGATTCTACAGCTAGGTAGACTGGACTGACTCCGGATTTTCAGGGAGCCCAGCGAGCCAGGGGCGTGTCGAGGAGGAGGGAGGGTCCGCCGCGCTGTGACGCACTGTACGATTTGATTCTCTGGGAGCTGCAGGGCTGCACTGGCGCTGGCATCCTTAACGCCGATGGTGGAGTCGTGACCAGAACACGACCGCGCCTGCGCCTGCGCCTCTGGTCCTAGAGGTAATAGGCCTGTCTACTATCCGATCCCCCAATCCGCCGGGGGCCCTGTTTCTCGTCACTGGGCGATGCAACTGCCGCGAGGAAAGGCGGTATCTGTCTGGAAGGTGTGACCAAGGCGAGTGCGGCGTCACGCTGTCTTTCTGCATGCCGCAGGATGCCTGTCACAGATCAAGTCAGCGAGAACGAACGTGTCGCGGCGAGCGCCATGATTCACAAACCAGTCGACAATGGGATTCGATGGGCGCTTGGATTGGCTTGGAGGCTGGCGTCGAGGGGGGCGGTCGAGGCAGCCAACGAGGACGGCGCTTCCAGGTATCTCGAGTGTCGTGTTGATTTAGCGCCGGAGAGTGCGCTGGACGCGAGCCCGGTTGGGTTGGTTGTGTGGGTGGAAGCCGCTACAGGGCGCCAGCTTGCTGTAGCTGTACTTGAATGTGGGTGAGGGCTGGGCGAAACGGTCAGTCCTACAAGTTGATAGCCCGACGAGCGACAAAGGGCGAAACAAACGAACCGACGAATGGACAATCGAACAATCATCAGAGATTGGCTCGACTGCAGGGTCCCTGCCCCAGTGGCTGGTTCTCGTGAGGCCCGCCCATGAACTGGTATGACCCCCCTCCCGTTTCCAGTGCTGGTCCCTGTCGTGGGCGGCTGTTGACGGCGGCGACATGCGCTTCGAGTTTGCGGTCTGAGAAGGGGTGTGCGTGAAGTATGTACCGAGGGAGGATCATCAAAGGTGATCCACGTGCTTTAATTGACAGCGAGAATGATGAGATCTGGAGTTTGGCAATAGATGGTGAATGATCGATTAAGATGGCACCTTTCATTGGCCTGGCATGAGCCTACAAGGCTGACAAGTGAGAAACACAGGGACAGTTCAGGCCACCCGCGTGATTCTGGCAGCAGTTTCCAAGTACCGACTCTGTTTGACTGCCGACGCATCTGCATTCTCGCATTATCATCACAGAGTCCAAGGGCAGCTGACGATATCGGAGCCCTCGCCATGTATCTTCCTTCCCATCTGTGTCGCGCTTGCCTAGCAGCTTTCGCCAACATCACGAGACTGACCAAAGCCGTGAACGAGGAAGGTGCCCGTAATCAGGCAGCAACGTGCTCGCATGTTAAAGAACCACCATGAAAGGCGAAAAGGCAAGAGCGATTCCGTCCATCTCTCTTCCTTGCTAAGCCGCTCTCTCTTGCACTATGAGAACCATAGTTATGTACGATGCGTGTGGCATAGGTCGTACAATATATGTAAAGCCGTGTTGGTGCAAAGAGTACTATCATACTGTGCTAGGGGGGTGCGCCACGGCGCCTGGGGGTGTGCAGGCAACCCGTCGTCAACAGCCGCCTACAGGGTGACAATGGATGGACAACTGACGATGCTACGCCAAATGCAAACCCGTCCCCGAGGTGGGATGGGATCTGGACCAGAACCAAAGATGCATACGTAAGTCGCATTACCGTGGCTGCCTGTTGTGAGCATGTGAAAGCTGGCGATGGCTCTGTCTTGATGTCTGTTGAGGCCACGCTGATCTGGTCCCATCCTATCTAGCTGTCACTTTCTCGGCACCTTCGAAAGCACAACCCAGCACGGTCGCCGATTACGCTCTCACGTCAATAAATGCTGAATCGCACAATATCAAACCCCTGGTCTTGATGGCGCTTTTGCGTCGAGTCGAACGGGATTCGGCTGGGCTGGGGTCAAGTGCTCAGTGGGCCTGCCCTGCAATGGGAGGGCGCTGCTGACAAGCGCTGGGCGGCCGCTGGACTGGCGGTTCCCTTCGCGGCAAAGCACGTTTGGTGCCTGATCCATCGCTTGAAGCACCTGAAGCACCTGAAGCTAAACTGCCCAGCAAAGTTCCGTTATCGCTCTCTCACACCAAACTGCTTCTTGGTCTGCTTCCCAAACCTGCAACTATGCTACATCATGTCTCTCTAAGCAGCTCATCTCAAACAGTTTCATCAAACAGTTTCCCTCAAACAGCTCCTCTCGAACAACTTTTCTCAACCAGCTTGGCTCGGGCCTAACTCCTGCGTCCCCGGCGTCATACCACATCTCTGAATCTCAAGAGCCCCAACCAGATCTGATCCACATTGACGTCCACCACCATCGTATTAACGAAAGATGATCCAGATACTTACGCTCTCCATACCTTTCTCGGTCTTGTCTGTCAACACGACTCGAGACAGCAAACCCATCGTGGCCGTCGCAGGGGTCGGAAGAAACCACCATTCCGTCCGCGTCTGGGCGGTGGATGCCTCGCTCAAGCACGCAGCAACCCCCGGCCTCCGAGTTCGCACGACCCGCTAACACACCAGCCTTTGCGTGGACGTTCGCTCTCTGCTCTGATTGAGTGGTTTGCCGACGCCGTCTGCGTCCTAGAGGCGAACAGACGACACGGGCTCGGCACTAGCTTCGAAACAACAAACGCGCTTTTGCCGCGCCCGCCACAAGCTGCACTACACTGTACTGCACTAGAGTCGTGTCGTGGGACGAAAATAGCTTCCCAAACTGCGCGACAGCTTCCGTCGTACACCGACGATGCGGCAGTGATGCACCACCGCCAGTCCCATGCCAGAGGCAAAGTCTCACAGTAGGGGTGGCTGCCACGGTGATGATTTCTCCGCCCGCTCATCGGTTGGCTTCCGGTTGATCTGCGACTACTAGCTCACGGCTTTTGAGCCAGCACACTCACGGCACATAGACACGCTGCAACTCGACCTCCTACGCTGCGCGACTTGTTTGACCGCTATCCGTGGGGTTGCAACGGCCGATGGCACGCACTAGTAATAAGGGCCGGGATTCTGGCTTTAAGACTGTCCTTTGCTGGGCTTGGATCGACAGGTGAGATCTGACCGGGCGCCTCTGTCGTCCGGCGGGTATCTGCATACAGTGCGTGAGACACGAGCTTCGGCTTCGGCTTCAAGTTTCTGTCGTCCGATTGCACGCGAGACATCATCCAAAGGCATTTCACTCGATATTTCTCTCAAAAGTCAGCTCGTCGAGACCACGAGCGTCCAAGCGATGCGGTTCGGTCTTATGAAGGCTGCTCACTGACGCACAAAGTCACTTCCCAGGTCAGGCCGGTCAGCGCGTGGCATTACGTCTCGAACCTTGCATGCTTTTTTCTTGAATTTCTCCCTCTTTGTTGACCATATTTTTACATACAAAACGGAGCTTTATCGTCTCATGAGTCGCTGATTGGCTCCTCGCTGGTCGCCAGAGCCGTCCGGCTGGTAGCGCTGCATCGGAGCATTGCTCAACCGGGACACTCTCCCGGTGTACCCAAGCTGCAAGTGTCTTGAGGACCAACGCTCGCGATGTCCAATCAAGTCAGTCGAAGAGGATTCAAGTGAGCAAAGAGGGATTCATGTCAGTAGAGAGGGACAGGTACCTCGGTGGACTTTTTGATGAGTTGCGATCTGAGGGGAACGCCTCATCGACAACGCTTTCGTTACTCACACATTTTCCAAGCTATGGTTACAACGGCAGCCTTATCAAACGCGGAAGCAAACGTGGTAATTGCAACAGCTGATATGGGAACGCCTCTGACTTTGGTTCTCTTGTCTCTGGCACGAGAACGCTACACCGAGCAGAACACACCTCGCAGATTCCAAATCTGTTCATAAGTCTATATTGAGAGTCCATATCGACGAAATTATATCAACCAATGAGGTTCAGGCATCTAGTGGTGAATTGGGTGCTCTTGGTCGCGCCCTGCACCCCAATCCGGACCACTTCGCCTGGCACGATATCGACCAAGTTATCTTCAAACGTCACCTCATCATCCTCACATTCCACGGCAACACCCTTAACAGGCACTTCGGCGCTGACTTCCACGCTTTTTCCATCGGCCGCCAGCTTCGCCTGCAGCTTCTGCGGCCTGGCAAAGTGCACGTACTTCAGCGGCTGGGGCCAGTCAATGTAACGAGAAACCAGCGTGCCGTCTGTCCTGGTCAGGTAGAGTCCCGCGACAACATGCACGCGCTCATTTGCTTCCTTTGCGCGAATGGCAGCGTCAAACTCGACCGAGCCAAGGGCGGTACTCTGGTTGGCTTTGAGGGCAAAGTCGCTGCAGATCTTTTGCGAGGAGAGCTCCTCGCCAGTCTTGATGTTCCAGTACTTGACGGTGCAGTCGACAGTCTCCTCACTCAGGTGAAAGTTGGATCCCCAGACCTTGATCTCTGTGAGTTTTTCCGGCCTGCTCCTGCTGCCCGGCTTCTGCTGCTCCGTCACAATACGCTCGGCGCCGATGGTAACGGGCTCTAGTTCCCGGGAGATGGCATGGTACGCGTGCTTGGGACGGAGGTGGTAATCGCAGATGGCCCATGAGGTGACGGGCCAGCAGTCGTTGATCTGCCAGACCAGCACACCGGCGCACTTTTCGTTGCCCGGACCGCCCCAGTCTCGCCGCCAGATACGGTAGCACGAGGCGAGGCACTCTGCCTGCATCAACTGCGTGCTGTATACGTAGTCTTCCAGGTTGCTGACCGTGTAGCGCATGTTCTCGACCAGGTACAGCGCGAGGCGCCGCTCGTGGCCATCAGCCTTATTGTGGAAATCTACCGTCTCGGACTGCGGGTACCTGTCGGGGTCATCCTTGCCGAGCGGGAGGTACTCGTCGATGGTTTTTATAGAAGGGAACGCCTCCATGCCAAACTCGGAGATGAAGCGGCCAGTGAGCTTTGCGGCTTCCTGATACCTTGTCTGTGATCCGTGCCAGATGTTCCACTGATGGGCATCGCCGATAGTGAGGTCGCCAGAGCTCTTTGGCGCTCCCCATGGGCTGCCAGGATGGTAAAAAACATCCGGGATCAGGTCCTTGCAGACCGAGGGAAGAAGCGCCTCGTACGTGTAACGCGCGGGGAAGTTTGACTTGAGCCAGTTTTCGGGATCCTTGTCACTGTAGTCGCAAGTCAGACCCTGCTCCTCCATGACCTGGTAGTCCTCGTTGTTGCCCGCCCAGATGACAATGGAGGGGTGGTGCCTCAGCATCTTGATGTTCTCGACAGCCTCCCTCCGTACAGACTCTAGGAACTCTGGGTACGCCGGGTAGATGCCACAGCCAAACATAAAGTCCTGCCAGACGAGGACGCCCATCTCGTCGCAGGCGTCGTACAGGGCCGGCTGCTCGTAGATGCCGCCGGCCCAGACACGGAGCATGTTCTGGTTGCCGTTGGCGACGAGGCGGACCCAGTCGTAGTACTTTTCGTCGGAGATGCGGCAGAAGAAGTTGTCGGCGGGGATCCAGTTGCTGCCTCCGCAAAAGACGGGCTGGTTGTTGATCTTGAAGTAGAAGCTGGATCCGGGCGTGCCGTCGGAGAACGAGTCTTGGATGACTTCAGCTTTTCGAAGCCCAATCCTCTTGGAAACGGTGTCGAGCTCCGTCTTTTCTCCAGAGCCCAAGAGAGTCGCCTTGACGGTGTAGAGAGGCTGCTCTCCATACCCCCTCGGCCACCAGATCCTGGGGTTGGGGATCTTAAATGTGGCCTGGGCAGTCTCAGATGAGGCCGTTACGGTTTCTGAGGCCACGGTCTGGCCGTCGATAGAGACATCGAAACGGACGCTGGAAGAACCTTGACCTTCAATGACAGCATGAGCGACTACCTCTGCTGACTCGAGAGAATCGTCGATTTTGATCCCGGTGTACAAGTCGCTGACGCGAGCAGAGTACACCTCGAGGCTGATCGGCCTCCAGGGACCAGCCGTCAGAAGCTTTGGGCCCCAATCCCAGCCCTGCACGATGGTTAGTCATATCTTTGCGGTCTGAAAAGAGTCGACGTACCCAGTGATATTGTGCTTTCCGAACAGGAAGTCTCGTGATATCTCCGTTGGCACACATCCAGTGATGATCAGGGTGTTTGTTCACGAGCTCCTGTCCACGCCTTGACGCACACTCAAACTGAATCGCAAGAGAGTTCTCCTCGCCCGTTGGCTTTAGTTTCTCGGTGACATCGACACGCTCAGGAACAAACATGTTTTCTGACGTCAGGATGGTCTCCCCATTCAGCGACACGGTCGCAAAAGTATCGAGCCCATCAAAGGCGAGCACGGCCTTTTGGCCATCATGCACCTCAGGCGTGGTGAAGCTTGTCTTGTAAATCCAGTCCTGCTCGCCGACCCACTGCACATCGCGCTCATTCGTGCCGATGTTGGGGTCTGGGATCTTGTTGTGGTGGAGGAGGTCCAGATGGATTTGGGTAGGGAAGCGTGACACGGGCAGAAAGTCCTGGTCATCGTCGCCGTGACGCTTAAACTCCCACTTGCTGTCGATGGGCGTCACCTTTCGGAGAGCCATGGTGAAGGAAAGTGTTGGGCTGATACCTGAAAAAGCCCAGATTCGGATGAGGAATGAAGAGACCTTGTCTTGGATGACGGAGGGGTTGATGGGTGAACGCGGGGCAAAGCGTGTGTTTGCTTGAAGAGCAAACGGAAGCTGGGCAGCCGCAGGTGTAACAGGTTGCAGATTTGAGACTTGTCCGATCAACAAAAACACAGAAACAACTCTTGAAAAGAAAAGGGGAAAAAGCCACAAATGCTCAAAGCAATAAAGTGCAAGTCAGTCGCAGCATCTTCACCCAAAGTACAAGTAATTGTATAACACCAGAGGATGGATCCACAGGTGAAGCCATCCCGTTTGAATGCGGGATTTCATAATGCCGAGCCACTTTTGGTGCGGGGAAATACCACAGAGTTCATCCTGATTTGGTTCGGGGACATCAAATGATGCACAAGCATGTGACTGGGTGCTTGACTGATTGACCTTCCCTTTTGGAGGACGGGCATGTGAGAGCAGGTGGAATGCTGGGGAGAGATGCGCCACCTGGGGTCCGAGACGGTGCAGCGGCCAGATAGATCCTTTGGGGATGGATACGAAATGTCAAAGGTTCAGTGTAGTCTCCTGGGTGCCCGAGAGGTCTTTGATGATGGTCATAGAATCAATCATAGAGAGACTTGGCTGTCGAAAGGTCAAGTCCCGAACCCGTTGAGCCCTCTCTTCTTGTCCCCGTGTGCATCGCAAGCCTGTAGATCAAAAGGTTCCTCTCTGGCACCACGATCGTCAGCTTAAAAGTACCAGAAAACCTTGGTAATGCATAAACGTAAATTCAATCATGGACCACCTGTTCCGGACTACCCCAGATCTCACATATTTTCAAACAGCTAAACAGCGATTAACTCAGCACTGTGCTCAGCTCCTGGAGCGATGGATTCGTTAGCGTCCGTTTCGGTGTTTTGAGAACAGAATTATATGCGTTGCGGTCCTGATTTAGAAGCTCATTGCTGATCTTTGTTCCTCAGCCGCGATGCAACATGGGGGGTTTGTCGACTTTATGACGCGAAGGATTCTGCGAAAAGTATATAGTCGAGTGACCGTAGTGCACTTGAGTTCTTAGTCTCTTGACGGAATAGAGACGCAATCTTTGTCGGTCCTCTCATATATTCTCAAAGATGAAGAGCATCTTATTCTACGCTTTGGCCGCAGTTTGCCTGGTGGCGGCAGTACCTCCTCGTCCTGAACTCTGCGTGGGAGACGCTGGCCGCAGCTGGGCTGGTGTGAACTCTTTCTTTCTCCACGCTTTCCAAAAGTAAGTTCAGTCTCTTTTCACTGTGCAGTAGCTTGAGCATCCCTGAAGCAAGGTATCAGGCAGGACAGACTCGATGTTCTCGATGCCATTCAGGCAGCAGATCTCAAGGTCTTGCGACTCTTCATCTCCGAGACTTTCGACGACTTTAAGCGAACCGGTTCCATTTACATGCCAGATGTAGAGCCCGAACACGTCGGCGTCTGGGATGATACGCAGCTGGAAGCCATTGACCAACTCATGGTAGAAGCGCATGAACGAGGTCCGTCAAGCCCATGGTTCCGAATTTCCCTTCGTTTTACAACCCGACTGACTGGCTTTGTAATACAGGCATCAAACTCACAATTGCCCTCCACGATCGTTACCAGCTCGGCTGCTGGGGCAGCGACGCCTATGTGGAAAAGTACCACCTCCCTGCCGTGGACTGCGCCGTGACTTCTGTGAAGGAAAACAACGTCGAGTGGTGGTACAGGGACGCCAACGCGATCAAAGACTTTGAGAACCGCATCAAGCATATTCTCAGACACCGAAACCAGCTTCTCCCCGGCAGCCCTGCCTGGAAGGACCTCTCCAGCCACATCTTCTCCTTCAACATCCAGAATGAAGGGCAGGGCCATCTCAACAACAACATCGCCCCTCACCCCTCGTGGTGGTGTGACCGGGCAACGTTCATGCGTGGCATCATGGGCGACAGTCGTGTTCTCATCTCTACTGGCAAGCCTCCCTTTCACGCAAACACCCTTGACCCGTCAAGAAGAAGAAAAAGAAAATATTGAAACTAACAGTCACATGCAGGCGGTGGCAATGAATTTCCAAACTCGGACATTCCCGAGAACTGGGCCTGCCCCGCCCTTGACATTGTCACCATGCACTCCTACAGCGGCGTCGCCGAGTTTCGCGAAAAGGGTCCCCTCGCCCTCAAACACGCTCTCCAAGCCAACAAGCTGGTTTTGTTTGAGGAGTTTGGCGCGACAGGTGCGAGCAAGCCTGATGAGATTGCTCAGCATATCGATGGGTTCAACGACCTTGGTGTCCCCTGGATGCCGTGGCAGATCAGCAAGCCGGGCAATGGGGAGGCGGACTTTGAGTTTTGGACTGATGAGCCGACGTATGGTGTTGTGAAAGCGCAGGCAGAGAAGGCTTCACAGGTCGTGGCGGCGCAGAGTTGGGAGCTCTCAAAGTAACTGATATGCAACCAGAAGGAACGCACCTATATGTATCATCTTCAAGGGCTGGCTATCCAAGATGGCCTGCACAGGAGGCCTGTACTTGATACGTGAAAATTTCAGTGCTTCACATACCTTATCGGGCTTTCAATACTTTTCAGTTGCTCGCCTCGTATTAAGGCTGAGCGGAGACATCGATTCATGTGCGATACGTATCGAATTTCCAAAGTATCATATCACAGCGAATATATAGAAAGATGTCTTCTCAGTACATATACTTTTCCCCGTCCTGGTTGACTCCACACATAAGAATCCATATATTTTGTAATGGATAAGTGTTTGCGTACGTATCTGAAATCAAGGTCTATTGTGAGAGTTGCAGGAAGAATATCGAGTCAAAGGCGAAGAGATGTGACGGAACAGAGTAGCAAACATTCACTTTGAGCATTCGACCGCGTCAATGGCCAGAACTTTGGTACTCGAAACATTCTTGCATTAATAATAATGAGACAACTATCTTCGATTCACAATAGGAAATTTTCTTCCTCTGCGTTCACGCTATCCCGTCTTGAAAGATCGCAAAGCATCTTCAAGGAGCCTCAGGGAGCGCGGAAACCGGTCCCTCATTCACAGCAACCACCTCGTTGTGGGAGTTGAGGGCAATTCTAGCTTTCTGAAGCGATGCCTTGACAGGGCGACGGGCAGCGAAAATCTCGTCGAGCTCCTCAAGAGTGCGGCCCTTGGTCTCGGGGAGGAAAAAGTAAAAGACGATCGTCTGCACGGCGCACCAGGCGAGGAAGACAAAGTAGGTCTTCCATCCGATCTCCTTGAGGCTGATGGGCCAGGCAAACTGGTTGAGCAGGCCGGCGGCGTTGACGGACAAGCTGGAGAAGGCCATGCCCTTGGCGCGGAGCTCAAAGGAGAGGACCTCGACGGGGTAGAGGGCCTGGAGAGGCGTTATACCGACGGAGTAGACGGCGCCGAAGATGAAGATCATGGCAATAACAGCCCGGGCCGCATCGGTGTTGGTCTCGCCCGAGTTTTTGAAGATTCCGGCGGCCGTGCTGACGCCGACCCAGCAGATGCAGGCACCCGACATGGAGAAGAGCATCAGGGGACGACGGCCGATCTTGTCGACAAAGGCGGCTCCGACGAGGGCAAAGCAGAACTGGAAGCAGGCGTAGCCGAGGTTGATGCGAGCCTGGACGCCCTCGGACTTGTAACCGACAGTGTCGAGGACGGCGGGCAGGAAATAGGTCAGAGCACCATTTCCGGCCCATTGAGCAAAGATGACAAAGACGCAGTTGCATGCCACACGGTACCTTGACGGGCGCGAGTCGAACAGCTTGCGGTAGTCCCACCAGCGCTTGTCGGAGCCCTCGAGGTTGAGATGGGTCTCGTAGCCGTCGAGCTGGAGCTGCACCCAGGGAGAATGCTCGTTACCAAACCCGTGCCACTTTGTGAGGATGGCGCGGGCCTTCTCGCGCTTGTTGTGGACGTAGCACCATCGAGGAGACTCGGGGACGAGGAAAGCTCCGATGCAGATGAGGACCGAGAAGAGCAGCTGGAGCCACACGGGGACCTGCCAGGACGCCGTGCCAGACAGGTTCAGTGCGCCGAGCACCGATCCCGCCGAGAGGATGGAGCCCGTGAACCAGAAGGTGTTGCAGTAGGCGGTGGCGACGCCGCGGAAGGCAGGGTGGGACGTCTCGACGACGTAGATGGGGCCGGCGGAACTGGCGATGGCGACGCCGAAACCGAGGACGAAGCGGCCGGCCATGAACTGGTCGACAGAAGCGTTGATGCGGGTCAGACCGGTGATGATGGTGCCGACGATGACGAGGAACGCGCCGATGAACATGCCGACTCGTCGACCCCAGGTGTCGATGGCGGGACCGACGAAGGGCAGAGCGCAGACACCTCCGATCTGGTACATGGAACTGACCAAGCCAGCCCAGAGCTAAAGAACAAACAAGTCTTTTGTTAGCTGAGTTCCAGCAAGGTGTGTTTAGTAACTGGACAGGGGAGGGAATGTCCGAGGTGACTTACACCATCGTTGGTGCCGTCGAAAAAGTCGAGAAACTTCTTGTTGGCAGTGAGACCGCCAAAAAGGGAGCCGTCAAAGCCGTTCATGGTCTGGCAGAAGAAGCCAACTAGGGTGCAGAGGAAGAGGAGCAGCATGCGAGGGTGCAAGAAGCTGGGGTTCTCCTTGGCGAGGGCTTCGTAGAAGGCGGCTGAACCCTTTCCGGATTTGATGGCGGCCACTTCAATCTCCTGCAAAGACTCAGTCAATTGAACAGAAGATTTCTGAGCACGATGATGAGATAAAGTCTTACCTTGCTTTCGGCATGCTCCCCCATGGCCTCAGTCGTGGTGTCTCTCTTCTCGTCGGCCATTGTTGCAAAGTCAAACAAGACTGTGTGTTCAGTCACCACTCGAAGGAGAAAGAAACTCAAGTCAGTGGGCCTTGAGTTGAAGAAAAACTAAAGCACCCGATTGTCTTGGGGGTTCATATCCTTGATTTGTTGATCCCATCCTTGGGGTTTATATCCTCCATCGCGAGACACCCCCGGACTGGGCCAAGGAGCAGCACGTGATCTGAATCCGTATTTACATACCCCCGGCCGGATCGGACCAGACCAGGACCGGGTATGCGGCACGGGTGGAGGACGCGCCCAACATCGCAATGGCCGTGCCGGGAAGGGCATAGTCTAGTCCAGTTCATTCTATTGATCGACTAGGTTGGTGTCTATTTCGCAATCTCTCCCCTTCGTCCCGCGCTTCCCCAGACTCCCGCCGCCCTCCTCCCCACACCATCTATTGCGTGTGAGACCACTAGTCGGTACCCATACCTATCAAACCTTGGAGTGTGTGGCCCCTAGTTGGAAAAAATTCCCCGTGCAGAAAAGGGTATCTGCTTGTACAAAGGATTACCTGTTCACTGCCAGAAAGAACCTCGTCCCTGGAGGGCCCTCCCCTACTGTACCCCGTATCTTAAACGTCATCCATCATCTCTTACACGGACCGAAATCCCCATCCTAAACCCAACGACGACCCGAGTCCGTGCCTATGACACCATGTTCCACACTTTTGAGGCACAGGGGCCACCTCCTCCTCGTCCTCCACCGCCACCGCCGGTGAGCAGCGACGAGAGGTCCGCCGGTCCGAAGAAGCGTCGGCGGGCAAAAAAGACGCGCGCCTGTCAATCGTGCCGCCGAAGAAAGACGTACTGCGATGGAGACGTTCCTTGCGGAACATGCAAGTGGTATCGGAAATCCGCTCAATGCTCGTTCATGTCTGACGCGAGTGGACCGACTGATGCGGCTTCGAAAAGGTGAGATCCGTGCCGATTGCCGAAATTTGTTTGTGACGCTTTTGCTGCCAACATTTCCTTGTTTTTTCCTCACTCTCTCTCTATCTCTATCTCTCTCTCTCTCTCCTGAAGTCTTGTGCCAGGCCTTGCCCCCAGGCCTTGCCATTTATCGAGCCTGCGTGGGATCTCGGTGGGATCACCCGAAGGAGTGGGATTAGCCGAGGGAAGAAAAAGAAAGAAGAAAAAAAAAAGAGAGAAAAAAAGGACTAACAGACAAGAGTAGGAAGAGTCTGGACACCTCCGCGGACGCAGAGTCGGACGCGATCCTCCAGCGTCTCTTCCCGGGCCTCTCATTCCAGGACCTGGCCAGCCTGTCACGGGAGCAACTCCTCGAGAGACTGCCCAACCGCGCTCCTCACTCGCCAAACGCAGACAATGAGGACGCCGACAGAGACTCGCAGGAAGATGCGAGGAGCCTCGAGCAGCTCCAGGACTTTCCAGAGTCCAGAACGGCGGCACCCAGTCGTCCCCAGAGCCCGTCGGCAAGGAACGGTGTGACGGATGATATCAATGCCCTTGCTCTCGCGCCCAAGAAGGCGAGGTCCTATCTCGGAGTCTCGTCTGTGGGTGCTGTGTTGCGCATCATCCTCCTGCTCGACCCAGACTCCAAAGCCTTTACGAGCACGACGAGCGGTCAGAACATAGCATCTGGGTCCAGTCGTGAGACTGCCGAAAGGCCCAGGGAGGTCCAGCAAGCGCCGAAATCATCATCATCAGTACCGTCATCATGTGAGCCCGAGAGACAGCCAACCATGTGGGACGAGGTGCCTGCCATCAACGCCTACTTTACATTCGTCCACCCTCAGATTCCTCTCTTGGATGAGGCGGATTTCCGTGAATGCTACGTGACCAGGAAACGCTCCGACACGCGATGGCAGCTGCTTCTCAACTCCGTCCTCGCCATGGGCAGCGTCGCCGCCAATACGGCAGACGACAGGGTGCACTGCGTGTTTTACGAAAGGGCGCGGCAGCACCTCGATCTCGGGATTTTTGCCGCCTCCCACCTCGAGACCATCCAGGCGCTCATCATCCTCGGGGGCATGTACCTCCACTACGCGCAGCAGCCTCACCTGGCCAATTGCCTCATCGGTGCAACTTTCCGCATGGCGACGACGCTGGGTCTTCACCGAGACTACTCCGAGGCTGGATCTGCTTCAAAGTCGGCCGACTTCTCGCACATTGTTGAGCTTCGACGGCGGATCTGGTGGTCACTCTGCTGCTTGGACGCATGCAACTCCAATTTCCTGGGACGGCCCACGTTGGGACGGATGGGCCAAGGGCATACAGCAAAGAGGCCCGAGAGTCCTGTCGTGAGTCTTTCCCTTTGAGGTCTTTTCTTTGGACATTCAAGACCAGTATGCTGACGGGATTTCCCAGAGCAACAATCCTTCCATCACCACTCTCCTGAACCAAACCATCGACTACTGCGAGATCAGCACCCGCATGGACGACTACCTCGCCGACCACTCCGTCCTGGGCCGCGGCACCAGGCAAGAACTCGACAAGGCGTTCCTCGGCTGGCTCAGCAAACCGCAACCAGACCACGCAGCCGCACCGTCTGGGGACGCCCACCCAGGCGTCACCGTGGCCAGGAACGTTCTGCGGTGGCGCTGCCAGTCCGCGCGCATCTTCATCTACCGCCCCATCCTGCTGTGGTACGCCATGCGCCGGGAACCCGCATCCCGCCTCTCGGTCAGCAAACGCGAGGCCATCCACGCCTGCCGTGAGATCGCGGCGCACCTCATCGACGACATTTCCGAGTCATGGCGCACGCCTCTGCCCTGCGTGATGGCCGGCTGGCACGCGACCTGGCTGATCTACCAGACTAGCATGGTGCCCATTCTATCCTTATTCTGCGACAGCGACTGCCTGGAAACTGTCGCCGCGTGTCGACAGCAGGTCGAGCGGGTGATCTCAACCCTCTCCGCGCTGGAAAGCTGGTCGTGCACCGCACGAAGATCTCTCGAGGTTGTGACGCGGTTGTATAATGCTAGTCAAGCGTACCATGAGAGGATGCAGCAGCAGCAGCAACAGCAGCAGCAGGAGGCAAAGGATGGCTCTGCTGCATTACCGCAAGACGGCGCGGAGGATGCAACGGCGGCCCCGAGTAACCCGTCGCAAGAAGCTGCAGAGGGGCCTTTACAGGAGACGCCGCTCACAAACTTTTCTGGGAGTGCGGGCGAGGAGTTTCTGCTCGGTGAGTTTTTTGATGACATGTCGTGGATGGACAGCAACGATCAGTCGTTACAAGGGGTAGGTAATGATCTTGCGTTTTTGGATTACTATGACATGTGACAGGAGAAGTAGGCAGTGTGAGAACAAATGAAGATTCTGAGACATGAAGACGGCTCCTCATGAATAAGAGTGGTTCATGCGTGTTGAAGCGACATTGTGCTTTCACAAGACAGGCTGCAAGATACAACCGCATTGTTTATCCTCAACGCATTGTACCCCAATCTGCTAGAAATCTGGACGACTCTCCAGTTTGTCGACTGTCGTGTCAACTTGAGAAATCTATCACACACGTTCAAATCGCAAATTTGAAATTCATTCGCGTCACCGCGCTGGACTTTGTTCGATGTAAAATACCCAAGCTACAGGGTAGGCGACGGGCCTGATGGCTCGGGAGAGCTTCGCTTTCAGCTGACGGGACGTGTCTCAAACGAATGCCGAGATCTCTGCTCCGTATAAATGACGACAACCCACTTTGGACTCGTACGTCTTTCAAGGAGAGTGTAGATACCGCGCCAGGAGCGGATTGAGCGACAAAGCCGGTCAGTCATGTCTATCCCCGCGGTCCATCCTCTCGATGACCTGCCTAAGCGCCGAGGCGTGATCCTGGCTCTACGCCCACGCGCTCACCACCAGCAATATTCCAAGCTCGACATCACACTGCAGATGTGTTTCTTGTTTCCATCTTTACATCAAAACCACATGTTTCGTTCGCTTGGGCGCCAACCGTCGTGACGCTACCGAAAAACGGCACGCACTGTTCCCAGTGTCTCGGCGCTTGCGCGTGCAAACCATGCATACACCCACCATCCAGCCCCGGCTCTACGTATCTCAACCGTCCCCTTGGTTCCGTAGGGCTTTGTTATCCCTCCCACACCACAAAGACCGTGGTGGCACTCGCATTCCCCCAAGCGCCTTCTGAGATGCATAGCCGCCTGCACGGAGTAGGCTGCATCGCAATATATCAAACAAACCCCAGGCTGCTCTCGGCTATGCAAGCCCCAAAACCAAACGGGATCCCTTGGCAAGGGTCCTAAAACAAGAGCGGCTCGGTAGATGATACATTGACTCCAATAGCCGCCGCTTGGCCGTGATGACATGCAGGGCAGCACGCGGCACTGGGTTTTCGCATGTGGTGTTGCTATTCCTGGATCGAGAGCGCATACAGGTGCGTGTGTGTGTCATTATGGTATCTATCACCTTCGCAAGCGTATCGCTTTTTCATCCATCTACACCCCTCGACGTTTTACGCCATTTCGAGTATGCCGTTATCCTTACGCGCCCGATCCCATATAAACGCCTATCCTGACCAGCCCCCCCTTCTCTGGTCTTGTTCACCTGTAAGCAAGCGCCACTGCATGCAAGTCGAAAGGATTCATCACGTCCGCTCACAGTCGAGACGCTGCTGAGCTTCGCGCCGAAAGGGTATATCGAGATGATGAAGAGTTTGGTGGACGGTTGTGCTTTGCAGGGTTGGATGAAACATCAAATCGCTGACGCGAACCACAAGCCAAGATCGATCCCGCAAACGTCGGCCGTTGTAAGCAACCCAACCAATGATTTTCTCGCACTGTGACGAGAGTAGATGCCGATATCGGTCGAAACCTGAGCCTGCGCAAAAGAGTACCCGCAACATTGCTGGGTGTGGCGAATGCACACCCTCCCGGAAAGTTACGACCTCTTATGCCGTTTCGCGCTCTTGTCGCTCGTCGCGCTGATTTCGCTCGCGCTACGCTTGTGGGCATTGGCACCGCTGCTGCCCGGCGTTGCTGCCTCCGCTGGTGTGGCTTCACCGGTAGTGTCATCAGTCCCTTCAGTCGCCGGTTTTGCCGTATCCTGAGCGTCCCCGGCCGCAGGAGCATCGCCATCCTGATCGGCCATAGCGGAGTCCTCCGCGGTAGCCTCTCCGGTGCCTGGCTCCTTCTTTTCACCGTTGGCTGCGGCGTCCTTTGTTTGATCCGCATCAGCTTCCTCCTTGACTGTGATACCTTTCTGCTTCTGCAGCTCCGACCTCTTCGCTTCCTCCACTTTGATCTCGGCCTCGAGTTTGTCTCTGACCTTGCGAGCGTCGAGAAGGGTGTTAATGGCGACGAGGAGCTGCTCATACTGCGCAGTGGTGTTCGCGCTGGGCATGGCCAGCCTGAGCGGCACGTCCAGCTCGGTGAGCGTATTCGTGATGCGCGTCTGCTGTGAGATTGACCGGTGCGTGAACAGCTTGTTAATCTTTTCCGTGCGGAAGGCTGGTCCGGAGGTGAGGCGGTCAAAGTGTGAAACGCCGTAAATCGCCTCCTCCTGCTCTGTGAGCTTGCGGCGCTCGGCCGGCTGCTGGGTACTGGCCTTCTCCGGCGCGGCAGCAGCAGCAGCACCGCCCTTCTTGTTACCTGTTGGCGTCGCGGTCGTAGAGGCCGCACCGGTCGCGGAATCGCGGGCCGAGCTGGGCGCCGCCACGGCGCTGCTATCGCGGCGGTTGGCTTCCTGTGCACCACCACCTTGCGCGGCCTGCTGCCCACCTGGGCTCACTCCGTCGCCGGCCATCAGAGACTTTCGCTTCTTGCTCTTGTCGGAGGCTGTGAGGGTTTCGAGCACCTTGTACAGACCCGCCGAGGTCTTGAAGCTGGAAATATCGACCGTACTGGCCTCTGCGTGAGGGTAGTCGAGTCGAGCGTAAAGTTCTCTGCGATCTTCGTTGAACTTTTCTTGGCGCGCGATGATGCGTTTGATCTCGAGAAGTAAGCTTTCCTCCTCGCGTGCTTCTTCGTGTGACCGTGATAGGGTTTTGAGGGCGTAATCCTTGCGCAGCTTTTCCTGGACAGGGTTGAAATGTGCCATGAGCTCGTGGAGGGCAAACTCTGGTTGTGACATGTATTGTACAGGTTTCGCGAGAGCCATGGTTTTCGCAGCAACTTCATAGTACCGGGCTTTCAAGTCTTCCATTGTGCGGGGCGGCCGGACGGTGACCACAGCCGTTGTTTCATCTGATGTGGCGTCGGTGGTCGTCGCTGCTGGTGCAGAGTCGCCATTATTGGCTTCTGCGTTCTCAGACTTGGGCTCGGGTGCAGGTGGGGTATAGTCGTAGCGGTCCCAGACTAACGGCCATCGGAGGTCAAAGTCGCGGCAAAGGGAAATGAGGTAGTCGGTCTCGTGTTTTGTCCAGGTATCGGACTCGAGCGAGGATGCGTACTGGTCGTCGGTGTAGGTTGGAATGTTGACTTTGACGTTGAACTTTGCAAACGCCGAGTCTTCCAGCTCCTCCTTGGGTTTGGCCTCCTCTTTATCCTCCTCATCGCCCTCGCCACCGTCCTCGCCCTCGGTCTTTACGCCCTCACTGCTCGGCATCTGCGCATCTGCGCCAGCCGTGGCAGCGGCCGCAGCCCCTTCTTCGACCCTCCTCCAATGCTTCAGCACAAAATCTTGGTCCCCCTCCCTCGCAGAGTTACGAAACGGCCGCAGTTCCCATCGTGCTGCCGGCTTTCGGGACGTGAGGCGACGCTTCTTGAACTGTGATGCTTCGGGGACGATAGCGATGGGGTTGTCGCCGCCAAGGGAGTAGACTTCGCGGGCGAGGCCTTTGAGATTGGATCGCGGGGCGGAAGGGTGGATGTTGGAGAAGCGGGCTTTCTTGGTCGGTCGGGAGGAGGCGGAGGAGTCGGGGAGGCTGAGGACGTCGCGAACGTCGGAAGAGGACATGGTGGGCGGTGGATTGGGCTGATGCCCGTATGGCAGGGTAATCGTGGGATGGGAGTCGGTGCTGGCCCTCACGGGCGCGCGCGTTGGTTCAGTCGCGTGAATGCAAGCGTGGAGCTGAGGTCCTAGGATCTACGCGCAATGATACAGTCGAGCAGGTGTGATGACAGCGCTAGCGGTATGGATGCGCGTCCTTGGGTGCGAATGTTGGGTGATGGTACAATTGGGGAGCATCTTGGCGCGACGATATCTTTGGCCTCTGCTAGCAGCTCAACGCATGAGGCCTGCGTCTAGATTTGCTTAGTCATCAGCAACCTTCGGTTCTTGAAGGATGAATGTGTTGGTATCATGTCACGTGACATCCACCAACCGCAGTAAGCCAACTCTGGCGGCCCACGTCACCGTCTCTCATAGCTCAGTCAAGAGAAAACATGATATACGCTTTGATCATAGCTTGTGCCTATCTGTCTTTCGGTACCTTGACAGTGTTAGTAGTTGACTGCTCAGACCCAAAGATCCAAAGCCTATAATTGTACCTCTTCTTCAGTCCGCGTGGTCACCTCTAATGACTCCTTGTGAACTAAGTGCTGGTTCAATAGACAGATCTTTCAGACGTATTATTCCCACAAACCCCCCTATCCTCTTTTTTTTAAATGTCCTCGGCCCTGCCTCTGCCTCTGCCCACCCCAGCAGGCTATAAGTACCTGCGTCATCTCTTCGTGGTCCCTGCAAACACCTCTCACTGCTACCACATCTACGCTGCATCCGGTGTGTTGGGCGAATGCCGAGAACAAAGCAACATGCTGTCATTCGAAACATTCTTGCGAGGCATGTTCATATTTAAGAATACCGAGCGGGTCAAGGGTGCCGTTCGCTTGTCAACCTAAAGACACACGGTGGTGGATCTCATCCAGCCCTGTCCGCGTGTCGAAATTGACGACTTAGCCAATCACCGCGAGGCTGTCTTAAACGCAATGTGGGCACGAGGCCTTGGGATTGCCAATTGACGAGACAGCGAATGGACGCAGATCATGCGCGGCCCAGACCCTTCAAATTGGGCTCAAGCTGGAGTCAGACAGTCTCCTAAAGGGTCTCTCGTTTGATGAAGGGCAACTTCGCATCGTGTCGCGAAGGCTGTGCTTTCAGGACAAATCACCTGGAAGCTGGGCGAACATGGTCGACGGCACCTTCAAAAGATCAGTGTGAGCTGATATATAAAGCGTCAGGTGTCTCATTGAGCTGATCAGAGATTTGATTCTCACAAAGGTCTATATGTTGTATTTCATCGCGTGCACCGTCGACATCAGTCTCTTCACATCTTTTTTAATCTACATCATCCCCCATTCACTCCATCTAGCAATTCATACGAACGAAAACGAACGAGCTCATCATGCGGTCTCACGAGCTCATCACACTGGCGACGCTGCTCAGCTCGGCATCCGCCGCTGTTGCGCCCCTCCACCGCCGTGCAAACACCAAGCACGTATCGCCAGTCACCGCGACCCTCAATAGCTACTGGTTCGACGTCGAGGTCACGATTGGCAACCAGACTTTCCAGCTCCTCGTCGACACCGGCAGCAGTGACGTCTGGGTCGCCGCTACTGGCTACACCTGCATCGACGAGGAGACCAACCAGGTCGTCCCCCAAAAGGAGTGTCTGTGGTCGCCCACCTACGACGTGCCGCACGACGTCAACTACGTCCGTAACCAGACCTTTGGCGTAAAGTACGGTACCGGCATTGCTCTCGGCAAGGTCGCCCATGAGAATGTCACCGTGGCCGGCATCACTGTGCCCGAGCAGAAGATCGGCATCGTGGACCGCACAAACGACAAGGGCGACGGCATCAACAGCGGCATCCTCGGCCTCGGTTTCCCCGCGTTAACCTCAGCGCACCCTGGCACTGATCTCAAAAATGATTCAGAGTCACTCGTCACTAACCGGGAAATATATGACCCTTTGTTTGTCAACATGTACAAGCGAGGGCTCGTCGACTCGTGGTACAGTCTCGCCATCGATCGCCTCCCCTTGGACGCGGCAACCGGCAGCGGAGGTTGGCTGGGTCTCGGCGAGTTGCCTCCCGTCAAGCACTCTGACGAGTGGGCTGTCGCTCCCATAGAGATCACCGGGGCCGTTCCCAAGGCGCTCTACGAGGAGGACAAGCCCGTGATCAGCCTGATGACACTGACGGTGGACTCTATCTCCTGGGGCTCGTCCCGCAACGACTCCTCCAACATCATCACAAACGACAAGCCGTTCCAGGCCGTCGTCGACTCGGGCAACCCCCAGAACCTCGTGCCCATGAACTTTGCCAAGAAAATCAACAGCCTGTTCGACCCGCCGGCCAAGTACAACAAGCAGGCCGATCTCTTCATGGTCGACTGCGACGCCAAGGCGCCTGCCTTTGGTGTCACCATCAGCGGCAAAACCTTCTGGCACGAGCCCGCGGACATGATCTCCAAGGATCACGGCACGGGCGCCTGCTATAGTAGTCTCGCCGGCTCCGAGGAGGGGCTGGGCCTGTCGCCCAACTTCCTCGGCGACGCGTTCCTCAAGAACGTCGTGGCGGTGTTCGACTTTGGCAAGACCGAGATGAGGTTCGCGGCGCGCACTGAAAAGAGCAACAGCAGTAACGGCGGTAACAGCAGCAGCAGCGACGGCGAGAGTCCCAAGCCTACCCACACATCCGGGGCTAACGGCGCTTTTGCTGCGGCCGGTTCAGGTCTGCTGTTCGGCGTACTCGCCACCTTTGGGATGTTGATCTAGGCTATCATACGTTCTAGTGCCGCGGCGCGAAATCTAGGAAACACAGGACGGATAAAAGGTTAGGATGTGAGCGGGAACCTTGGATTGCTCCGGTGTCGAGAATCCATGTCTGTACACATTTTCATATTTCCTAGATGTCATTTGTTCTGTTGGTTTAGATTTCCTTTGTCTATCCCAGATCTAGTATGCTTGCTGTACTCATTGTCTGCTCTTTACAAAATTACCTGCTCTAGAAATGTTTTGCTCGCTATAAATGTCATCCGGGCGCTGAAAACCCATCTACTTGTGGTCCACAATTCCATAGTATTCCTGCCATTACCAATCTGATCCCGAGCCACTTCCCTTCCACGCTGCCTCCCTGCCTCTTGGCATATTTAACTAGCCTGCAGAAGGAAGAAAGCTCCGTGGGAGGAGCATGTCACTAGTGTTCAGATCGCCGGGTTCAACGTCGACGGAATCGTAAACACTGGTTTCGAGAGAGACTGGCCCGCCCTGCTCATGAGTTGAGCTCAGCATTCTGCTGGCTTGCAGCTGCTTCAGATGCTTCGCCATGGACATGAAAGACGCAGTGTCGTAAAGTCCCTCTTGTCGTCGCACCAAGCTTAGGATCCGACCGGCCCTCTCGACGATGGACGGGTCGGCGCACTTGACCATGAGCAGCGCGAGAGATGTGACGATCCCAGACTCTGCAGAAAAGCTGCGCCGCAGGTTCTGTGCCGTCCTCGACTGGTCGTCCTGATGGTACCGCAGCATAGGCTCAGCCACTCTCTCGGCCAGGTCCATCGCATACTCTGCCTGACGGTTGGGCGTGGCACTAAACAAGGCTTCATCGTGCGGAAAGTTCGACGCGAGAAGCATTCGCGCCACGTGATGCTGAAACATAAGCACGGCCGCAGCGTGCGTCTGCGAACCGTCGGCGGTCTGCTGGCCGGTGGAGAGAGCGCTGCACCTTTCCAGCCACTGCTGAAAGCGGGCGTTCAGCCGGGCTTTCTCCAGCAAGAGCTCCGTCGGTAGACAGTCGACCGGCGCGAACTTGAGCGAGTTATTGCTGATGAGGAGGTGAAACATCCAGTTCTGGAGCAGGACCAGTTCCCTCTGCGCATCCGCCAGGTCACGGAAAGGGGCTCGCGAAGCGGCGAGCTCCGTCGACTGCCCTTCCCGCTCGCTCGACGGGGTGAGAACCAGCGTCGGGGTGTTATCGTCGTCAAACATGGTTGCTTGAATGTCCAGGCGCGCAAAGGTATCCTCGATAGAGTCGCCCCTCGCAACAATACCATCGCCGCTATTCTCTCGCTGCATAGACCTCAGCAGTCCCAAACCCCCGCTGAGCTGCTGGAGGGCAGAGTCGCTGTTGCCGAGCATGCTCTCGAACGTGAAGAAGAGAATACTGCATAGGAGGGCGATCCTCTTGGTCTCTGGAGAAGGGTTGCTGATCTGTTTTCGCAGGCCCTTGAGTGCCTTCCCATACTGGTTCATAGTCAGAGCTGAGGCGGTCTGGGAGCGCACCAGATCAGACGAAATGTAGTCGAGGTGTAGAGAGCCCACAGCAAGTAAGGCTTGACGAACGGTGGCATCGTGGTGGCTGGCTTGGAGGACCGTCCTGGTCCAGAACTCGGAGGGCACGAATCCAGAGAGGTCAGCGGCAGCTTGCGTGAAGAAGTAGTGTATCACGCCGCGATCCCTCTTGCTGCCGGGAACCTTGAAGGGGATGGCATAGGATGTGATGCTGAGGACTGCGTGAGAAGGTTGCCGAGTTCCTAGTTCCTCGACGGCTGGGTACCCCTCGCAGGCCCAGCCTGACTTGACGCAGGCGCCGCAGGACGGTCTCGCTTCATCGCATTTGATGCGTCTCCTCCTATAAGAGCGAGCAGATCAGTTTATGTGTCACTTGCAAGGATGGCGTATCCGCCCCTTTGATGACTTGGGACTCACCGGCACACGCTGCAACCGGTCTTACTACGAGGCCGGCTGGCTCTGGTCCGGGGATTCTGCTGTGCAGGCTGGTGAGCCGACATGAGTTTGATCGCATCACAACGAGCGGATGAAGGTCGATGGAATTCACCATCTGACCTATTCGTAATGCTGATCGCTAGTACCCATTTAATAGCGCTCCTACATGAATAGTAAGCCAGGGGCCGCGCAATGTGAGAGCAACTATCCCAAAGAAGTCTGCGCGCGCTATCCCGAGCGACTCGCGCCTGAAGAACAACCTGCGAGAAATCAGAGATTCAAAGACAGCATCGACATTGCCAACCAGGCCTTATCTGGCATGTATCATCTGAGGCTTCACAGTCTCGTTTGTCGTGATGGGAGGTTTGGCTTGGGTTGCCTGCACGTGACCTCCCCCTTAAACGGGACCCAGGCGATTTTGGCGGGAACGTGGCAGCTTCGCAGAGCTCGAGCGGGTCCTCCACTCCCAAGGGAAGCAGGCATGCAATCATTCAACCGTAGCGACTCTTTTGCCCATTGACGACCGACACGACTCCGACCGTTCATCTGAATCGGCATTGAACCAGCATCCTCTGACATTTCCTTGCCGAATTCGCGATTTTCCAAGAGCAGCAACCCCCAGATTGCAACTCGACACGCTCCAAACCCCGATTACCATCGCCACGATGAGGCTCCTCGTCCCCTTCCTCTCTCTCCTGTCCGTCGCGCACGCGCTCTTCTTCTACATCGACGGGTCCTCGACAAAATGTTTCTTTGAGGATCTGCCGGCTGGTACGCTCGTCGTTGGTCACTACTCGGGCGAGGAGTATGATGAGCGGTCGCAGCAATGGCAGCAGCACCAGGGGATCAACATCTTCATCTCGGTCGATGTACGTGACGGTCCCTATTTTCTTTCCGTTGGCCCAATTCGAAACAACACAACTCGTGCTTTTCCGGAAGGCTTGCAAAGAGCTCAAGCAGGGTGGCGTTGCGAGCTTGTTGACTGGGTTCAAGCTAACACGAAATCTCGTAGGAAATCTTCGACAATGACCACCGCGTCTTCTCCCAAAAGGGCTCGTCCTCCGGCCGCTTCACCTTCTCCTCCGCCGAAGCGGGCAACCACAAGCTCTGCTTCACGCCCTCGTCCACCTCCGGCCGCAGCGGCTGGCTCTCTTCCAGCAACCCCAACGGTGGTATCCGTCTCAACCTCGACATGGTGATTGGCGAGACCAACGAGATTGAGTCGACCGACAAGGGCAAGCTCGAGAACATCTCCAACAGGGTCAAGGACCTCAACGCGAGGCTGAACGACATCAGGAGGGAGCAGGTGTTCCAGCGTGTGAGTGCCCCATACAGAGTCCCAGAAAGCGAATTACCACAATGAAAGACTTGCTGACCAAAGGATGTGAAAACAGGAACGTGAGGCCGAGTTCCGTGACCAGTCTGAGCTTACCAACGCCCGTGTCATCCGCTGGATGATCATCCAGCTCGCTGCCCTCGGTATCACCTGCGCCTGGCAGCTCTCCCACCTCCGATCGTTCTTCATCAAGCAGAAGCTTACCTAAGCGTCGCCCGCACAGAGTGGCGGTGCAAAGGGGGATAATCTGGGACAAACGATTGATTGGAGTACAAAAATATGGGTTCCGAATTTATGAGAAGGGGGATGGGCATTTTTACGCGGATACCATAGGTGGGCTGATACATTATCTGCAGCGTGTGCCGTGTTTATAGGCAATGGGAGGTGCAGGATGTGCCTCGTAGCAATGTATCATGTTTGGCTTGTATGTTTGTGCTACCGTAGCACTTGGATTGGTATGTGATCGTCCACTTGTTGTGATAACAGTCGAAAGCACAGAGCTTGCTGAGTTGGGTCTCAAGCACTTGGTTCTCGCCGAAGTAGAGGTACACTGCAAGGTATACGGGTGCCTCGAGCTGGCGACGCTGGGCTGAGACTGGCTAACGATAGCGAACATGTTGCGGCAGGATAGTCTCCTCTTGAATGAATCGTGAAAGGTAAAAAGTACGACGCAGGGACGAAGCGAAAGCCTGGGCTTTGGAAATAGACCCCACACTCGACGAGATATCTGATAAAAGAAGCCTAGACGCACGCACGCACGCACGCCACTGTATGCACATCCCTCGTCCCAGGAGCTGCTTGCTGCGCAGAGAAAACGTCACATAACTGACAGGTCTCCGAAAGCTTGTTATGGTCCTTCTCATCCGCTTTGAGGTCTAAGAGGAACATAGTCCCTTTACGGTTGGCAGCTCATGAAGACCAACAGAGACATGAGCAGAGTAAGAACGCTGAATACGTCTATCACACTGTGTTTGCTGAATTCTCCGGGCGCACTGAATGCTGTCTTCAGCGGATGATAGGGACAAACGAGACAGCACAGCACAGTGCAGGACAGTGACAAGGGAAGCAGGTCGTCGGCAAGTGCGCCTTCCATTCCGTCATTCCCTTTCGTTCTTTCTTTCTTCGCCTCTTTCTCCGACGGCACATTCCTTCCCTCCTTCTTTCCGACAGTTTCGCATTCGCGGCCGTCCCTCCCTCGTCACCTTGGCCAAAATAGCTCCTTCTTTGACTTTTCGTTTTCTCGCTCTTCCACCATCACGTAGTCGCCGTCTCAATATTTGGCCTTTTTCCTATTCTCCCCGTTTTTTTCTTCTTCGCTCTACCATTCACGAGAGCCGGCCCCGCGTCGCATCGGCAGACCTCAGCACTGCGATCAACGTCTCCCGCTTCCCATAACCTGGAAGGCCTCGGCCTTCCTCCCACGACCCTTCGCCATGGGCTTCCTCAGCGTGACGTGGTCCAAGAGTCTGCGGATCAAGATCATGATCGGCATTGACACCTCCTTTTTCCTCCTCGAGCTCATCTCCGGCTTCCTCGTCCATTCGCTCGCCCTCACGGCCGATGCCTTCCACATGGTATGAGGCCCTCCCTCAACCCTGGCTCGCCAACGCTAACCACGACTCTTTCTCGCAGCTCAACGACATTATATCCCTGTTCATCGGTTTATGGGCTGTCGTGGCCGCTCAGAAGGAGACCACGGACGAGTTTACATTCGGGGTAAGTCTCTTTGCCACTCGAGGGCTTGAGGGAGAAGAGAATGAAAGAGAGCCTTTTTAACGCATTTCACTGCAGTGGGTACGCGCCGAGATCCTCGGAGCTTTCTTCAACGCCGTCTTCCTTATCGCCCTTTGCGTTTCCATCATCCTCGAAGCCTTGACCCGATTCGTCGAGCCACCAGAGATTACAAATCCCGTCCTCATTCTGTCTGTCGGTTGCGCCGGCCTCTTCTCCAACCTCGTCGGATTCTTTGTTCTTGGTGGCCATGGCCACTCGCACGGCGGCGGTGATCACGATCACGACCACGGACACGAACATGGGCACGACCACGCACATGACCATAGTCATGGCCACGACGAGGAGCAGGCCCTCTGCGCAGGATCGGATGAGCATGTCAAACGCGCAGCCGACGCTGGTCCCGATATTGTGATTCGCCGTGCCACCGAGCCCGGAGTCTCGCCTGACGAACAAACGCGCCGCATCAGATTTGACGAAACCGAGCAATCAACCAGGGAGGAAGAGAGGGCCCAACGGAGGTCTCAGTCGTCGAGAGGTCGTGATGGACGTCGGTCGAGCAGGTCCAGCCAGAGCCACTCGCGCCTCGCCAGCATCGAAGACATGAGCATCCATCCCGCAAGCTTCAGACAGGATATCATTAGCCTTGCCGCCTCTTCTTCCGGTGCTGGCGACGTGAGCAGCGATAGCGACTCGGACGGTCAAAACGGGGATCTTGAGCAAGGCGCGGATGAACAGTCGCCTTTGCTCAAGGACCAGAAGAGGAACAATGGAACTCTGTCATCCGGCAAGACATGCACGGGTCAACCAACTCAATCCCCCAAGGGCCGTCACCGTCGCGACTCCAGCGTCCATGTCGGACATAACCACACGCTCCCTCGCAAGCCCGGCAAGAAGGGTGGTCACGGTCATAGCCACGGCGATATGGGCATGAATGCTATGGTTCTCCACGTCATTGGTGACGCTTTGGGCAATGTCGGTGTCATTGTTACTGCGCTGATCATCTGGCTGACCGACTGGCCTGGCAAGCTCTACGCTGATCCTGCCGTCTCCCTTTTTATCACCGCTATCATCCTCAAGACCGCCATTCCTCTCACCCGAGCCACGTCCCGCGTTCTGCTTCAGGCGACCCCCGAGAACATTTGCGTGGGTGACATTCGCCAGGATATCGAGGCTTTGCCGGGCGTTGTCAGCTGCCACCACATTCACGTCTGGCAGCTCTCAGACACCAAGATCGTCGCGAGCATGCATCTTCAAGTTTCCTTCCCGATCGATTCTCACAGCGGTGAGAAGTACATGCAGCTTGCGCGTCGTGCCCGCAAGTGCCTACACGCCTTTGGCATTCACAGCGCGACTATTCAACCAGAGTTTTGTCTCGACGAGCAACACGCGCACGAGGTGGAAGCCGCCGCTATGAATCTCAACGGGGCAGCCGACAGCGCCAAGAATGATGTCTGCCTCCTTGAGTGCGTAGACGACTGCGCAGCTCCGGGCTGTTGTCCCGCCGAGTCACAGAGTCAGGCGTCGTCGACCCGTAGAGCTAGCAACTCTTCAGGAGGCTCACATCATCACTAGTTGCTTCTCCTCTCCATGCCTTCCCTCAGTTCCCCCTCGAGCATATCCCCCTCTTCGAGAGGAGCCAACGCACAGCATCAGCACGCTGCATCTCACACACGCACTTTATTGTAAGCGTAATTCAGTTGTTTCTTTTTTTTTTTTTTCCTTGTCTTGGGCCATATACCTCGTCTTTGGCGTTTCGGCTTGCATCACGCCCTGCTAAGAGCACGGGGTCCTGGTGATTGTCAGGTATACCGCGTCGCATGTTTACATCACATATCTATTCCTTCTTGATAACAATGGCGCGCGGTGGTGGCGGACTGGATAGATTTGAAACATACTTTGGCATCCATATCATACTTTACCGAACGAATCTCATTTTTCTGTATCATAACCATCTCGATGCTGTCTGTGCAAAGTCCTTCGTATCAGAGTGGTTGATCATGCCCAGCAGGTTGCTCACGTTCTTCCTTGATCGACGTCTACAGCTCGAACTCGTCAGTGTCATCAGTATCATCGGCAACACATTGAACTGACCAAATCCCCGGGTAACCCTTCAACATGCGATCACGAAGAAGAAGCACTCTACGCGCCTCACGTGTCGCGCCTCAAACGCACGAACCCTTGGATCGCAATCTCCCATAATTCATGCATCACCTCCGAGCTAATTGTCGCAGTCGCTTACTTTCCCTGTGCATCAAAGAGCAATGCTGATCACTGCTGCCCACAGCGACCTCTTACTGTCTGGACGTACGTTTGAGGCCTGTGCAGCTCAGCTCACCTCAGTTCAACCCAGCAAGGCCTGGCCAGGGCTGATGGCAGGATCTTCCGGTTGACTCGTCTTGATGTGTGAAGCCAATCAACCCCTCGCAGTGAGGCGCGCGTGGTCGGACCCTTCGAGGCGCACGTAAGGCAAAGGCTGAGCGCAGACCCTGTCATCGGATTGAAAGTTTGCGTCCCTGCGCTACTAGTGGATTCTCTGTAAACAAACAGACTCGACATTGTTTTGTTCTGTTGAAGCCTCGTCTTTTCCGTTCGTTTGCTCATCGTCGCCAGAAGCCAACGCATTGGACGATAGTTCGCTCACCCTCTTTCCGATCACGAAGCGGCGATCTGCCATACCTCGCTTGAACTAGATCCTGTCACGCCCATCCGATGGTCTGAACCGCCCGCAATTGTAACCTGCCGAGCATGGCAGACGTAAACTCGATGCATTCGGGATACAACACCCTCCGCAGACAGCGTGAGCGCGAGCGCGGGAGTCTACGAGGGCCCAATCCCACCATCACCACGGCCGGCAGCCGCATCGTCTCCGCCTCCTCGATCCCAGCAGCACCGCGCCACGACGAACGATATGACAGCTCCTCCCTCCGCACGTACGATGTTTCCTCTCTTCGCGTGCCGCGCTCCTCCGAGACCCCCCACCAGCTCCATGATCATCACCAGCAGCCCCGGCAGGCCCTCCGGTCGACGTCCTCCCGCTTCTCCCTCAACGAGCATTTCTCCGCCACCCGATCTGTGTACGACTTTGACTTTGACGATGCGAGCTCATACATGGCCGACGGCGCCTCGGTGATATTCGACGAGGAGGGTGATGGGGACGATGCGGAGACGGAGGGGCACAATGGCGGGGTTATAGGCATGGGCTTGACGCCAGAACAGGTCGAAGAGGCCGTTGAAGAGCTGGAGGGGGATCACTACGACATCCTTTGCCTGCCGAGGTATGCCACGGAAAGGACAGAAGGCGGTCTGTGTGTCGATGAGGTGAGGGCGGCGTATTATCGCATGTTTTTCCTCTTCTACCCCGGAAGCCACCCCGAGGGCGCGCAGGGTATTGCGACGAGGATCTTCCTCAAGGCACAGGAGGCCTTTGAAGTTTTAGTCGACGAGGGGCGGCGAGCACGGTACGATGCCGAGCAGAGGCAGATTGCGGCAGGGTTGAAAGGGGTGCTTCAGCCGGAAGACTATGAGAACGCCGCAAGGGAAGAGGTGTGGAATCGCTTGCAGAGGGAGATGGGAATGGCATCTGGTCTTGGCGTGCGCTTTGATCTGTCGAAATTGACGAGAGGCGCACAGAGCTGGCAACTGCTTGACTTTAACATCGGCCATTCGACCACTCGACCGTTATCCATCAACACTTCAATCGTCTCCTCATTGCAAGCGTGTCTCTGGGGTCCTCTGCGCAATGTTACTACCACGACGCCAACCCTCACGCTCTCCGGCTCGGTGTATGGAATCATGGCCCCAATGTCCCGAGTGCCGCCCTTTGCACTCGCTTCACCACACCAGCCTCTGCGTCCAGCTACCTTGCCGCGTCACCGTCTGCTGCAACTCACAGAGGCCAAAGTATCACCCGTCGTCGCTGCGACCATCCGTCACGAGATCACCTCCAAGTCAAATGCCACAACGGAGCCGATCGATCAGCAGCCTGGGTGGCTCAAGAGCGAGCTGGAATATGGTCTTGACATTCTGCCTGAGATGGCACCACTGTTGCGTTCATATCACCATGTTCGTCTCCCACACGCCGGTAGTCCCACGGTTCTGGAGACGAGCCTCAGAGGGACAAGTCTCTGCAAGCATTCCCCGCCGAGGGTAGCTTTGGGTCTTCAGCACCAACTATCTTTTCTTCGAGTCTTTGCTCGCATCGATAGCGGCGATTGGAACCTCTGTCCTGAAGCATTTCGTTTCCTCACTGGCGGCTCACCGGGTCGACAGACGATGACCCATGCGGACTTTCCGCTGCAAGTCGCGCCTAGCATCCAAGTAGGCTTCACGACGGGAGAGGCGCAAGAGCCGACTTCCAAATCTTCTATCTGGACGGAAGAACACGCAGCGGCCCCCGATCCCCTTCTACATGCAGCAAATACGGCGCGTCGCCCTTCAGAAAGCGGGTGGTGGACTGCCTCCACGACAGTCCTACCTCTGGAAAACGTCACCTCGACGGTGCGCTACGCGACTGCGGTGCCGTATAGCGCCTCTCACGTTGAGGCAGAGTTTTCGGCCGGCACCCTCCATCCGAATCAAGTGTCATTTCGACACCTCTTCCCGGTGACCGCTTCATCCAGCCTCGGATTTGAGCTTTCGGTCTCGCACCAGTCAACTCATCTCTCGTTGCACATCTCGCGTCTGTCCCAACGGCTGTCGATCCCTCTCCTCCTGCCATCCGCTCTTCAATGTCAAACATCCACCCTCTTCTACGCCGCCGTCGTACCCTTCCTTGCTGTAGCTGCCCATAGCTTCTGGAAAAGAGCGACAAGGGGGGGGATCCGGAAACTCTGGTCCAAAGGAACAGCACAATGTGAGGCCGACGCTCAGTCACCAGCTTTACAAGCCGCTATTGCCATCAGGAGGGAAGTGGCAGACCACCTGACCGGTCTCCTTGCCCAGCCGGTCGGCGCCCGGCAAAAGTATCACGCCGCGCAGAACGGGCTGGTCATTCTCTCCGCGAAGCTGGGCGTGCCGAATGCCAGCGCGACCGAGAGTCCGGTATCCTCAGGAACTATCAACAGACCTCCTGCTACTGCTGCTCTCGGCGCTGTGGCAGTGGCTTTCGATCCAGATCAGGAGACGGCCGATGTGACCATCGCCCTCGCTGCCTTAATAGACCACCAGACTGGCACGCTGACGATTCCACGCGGCGTGAGGAAAGGCCGGATTCCGGGCTTTTGGGATCCCGCACCGGATCGGCAAAAGGTGTTGCTGGTGAGATACTCCTGGCAGGGGATGGAGGGTGTGGCAGCGGTGAGTGGCGAGGAGGAGCTGGTCTTGCCGCCGAGGTAAGACTGACGATTACGACGATCACGATGATGACTTTTGGTGAAATGCGAGATGACCGCTGCAGCAAGTAAATACCTGGCTCGAGCTTTTTGCGTGAGTAACAGACTGTGTGAAGATGAGCTTCTTTAAATAAGATATTTCTTCATCGAGAACCAAGATCATCGGCAAAGACAGTGCCTTGCTCATTACCTTGCGCCTCCCAGTGTTGCCTTCCCTGTGACCACCCCTGACCGTTGGCCATCCTTTGAGCTTTGCCCTGTGAACAGATTACCCTGCAAAAGGAATCATGGTATTTCGGCATCCTGCTTTCAAAATGCCCATGAATCAGCGTTGCTAGACGAGCGGGGTTGGCCAGGGGGCTGGGAAGGCGGACACACAAGCTGATGCGCATATGCGCGAGTATCACACAGCAACTCGCGCCGCATAAAATAAGGCAGAATCACACGTCGGGCTTTATCTGTTTTCGCGGACTCGGCCGCTCAAACTATCGGTTCCATTCCCTTGATATGCGCGCCGCAAACATCGGCGCCTTCCTCCTTGGTAGGTCGACCGGCCTTGGACTCCTGATGCATCGTGCGATCGAGTGCGCATGCTTTGAAGCAAACAGAGTTGCAACGAGGGTGCACCCCCGGCCTCCGCGGTCGCCTCGTCCAGTAAAAGTCGCTGCGAGGCGGACACCAGCCGGGCGTGCCACGTCTTCGCGGCAGCGACGAGTGTCGCTTTACGGCTGCCTCGGCGGAAATGCCTCTGCAAGTGCCGTATAGATTGGTAGATAGAGCTGGGTTTCACCCCTCGAAAAGACACGAGCCACCGATAACTATCATGCCTCAAGGCCTACTTGTATGTCATAGCATCCGTGTTATACAGCTGTGGCGTTGCTTGATTCCCATGGTTTGCTGGATGCAGTGAACATGGTTGTTACGCGACTGTCCAAGGCACGCCATGCTGGGGGGACAAGTCGCGTCATGAGTGTAGCTCTCAGGACATGAGTCTTCGCCGGATGATTTCACCCGTTTGGCATGCTCCCAGCGGGGCATCAGACGCGATGCCTCGAACCAGGACGGATAGATTGGTTGTGGCTGGGTACTGTAATGGGCACATGGCATGGCCAAGCATAGCCGCTGCCAAGAAGCAGAGGCTGCATCGATGGATGGAACTTCTGGCTCTCACCACTGCGTTTTACAGGGCTGACGAATCCAGAATATGACATGCAGAAGTCTCTCGACCTGTTGCAGATCTCCTCCAGTTTGCCCCTTTTTGCCACGCAGTCCAGTATGCATTATGTGCGTACTTGCGTATGCACCTGAACACGTTCGTGACCACGAGCTCTCAATCCGTTTCTGGGACGAGTGGACAGATCGGGAAGATCGCCTAGCTCCAACGGCGCTTAAGCCAAGGTCCGAAATTGCGGCGGCGGTCGTCGTCGAAGCAACTGTGCCGGGAACTCGCGACGATTAGCATCCCAGTTGAGGGGTCCATTCGAGCGCAGGCCCGTCCGTCGATCAAAGCTAGAAGACTCCTCGCTCATTGACCAGGAACCAGTTGAGATGTGTGCATTTGTTGTCAGACATGAGGAGGGCTTGTCTGTTGCGAGCTGACATGCAAAGCGCTGACATAAAAGCTGCATACAGAGCCTTCTCGAAGGAGCAGGGTATGAATGGAGTGTTTCTGCGAGCGACGCCAGCCCCAAGACGGTGGCAACGGCCTTCGAGCACCCGATTGGCAATGGCGCAGTCAATCATCATGCAGTTGGCTCGTCATGGTTCTGGATCCAGAGCACACGCACCTCATCCTCCTCCAATTCAGGTAGCGCACCTATTAATTGATTTTTCGAAATTGAGGATATGATCAGCCGATGAACAGGATGATGGAGACCGATCAACGACCCTCTCCAGCCTTCGTGAAATGTCTCTGTGATCGGTGTGCTGTTTGCAGGGCTCAATAGAGCCAATCTGACGAGATCCGTGCGGATGAACCAGGGTCTGAAGTTTGGCGGCCTGGGCGTCGCGTGCCAGACGCGTAAAGTGTTTTCTCAATTTCGCCCCCTCCATCTTATCAAAAGAAAGCCATTCTCGGTATCCGTCTTGACCGCAGACGGGGATTCTGTCTGCCTAATGAGCAAGAGATTTGACAGGTTAACGTGGCACCTATCAAAATGAATGATGAATGTGTTTCGACGAGTTCCCGTGTGAACGGTGGATGCTTATGCTTCAAGCCATGGCGGTGACCAGTGCGGAATTTTGCTCTTCCATCTTGTGAAGAGGCAGACCCATTGTCTCCGCGATGATCCGCTCGTCATGACATAGCGACCGAATGTCCAGAGCCAAAAGGGCAGGCAAAGAGGGGCAATGCGGCTCCTCATATGTGCAATGAGGCCGGCTCACGGAGCTCTCCGTATTGAATGTGCCTTTCTCCCAGGCCACAATGTGCTTGTTCTTGCTCGTTGTCAGCTGAGTGCCAGAGCAGCGATGATATTCTTGAATAGCTCTGCCATCGCGAAGCACGTGTCAAGGTCCATAATTCTTTTTTGTTCCGACAATCGGGCACAGTAGGACAAGATGCTCTCGATTATGCAATGGCAGTCCGATTCGTCATGACATAAAAAGGACACGCCAGTTCACCACAACGATCCCCATCCCACCCGTGCTTTAGCGCGTCAGTATCGACAGGGATATCCATAAAAGCATCTCACCGGTTCAAGCCAACTCCACTCAGCGGATGTGCTGCCGGAGGAAAGCATCTTGAGAACTTCTACCTTTGGTAAGCATTGATTTTGTTGGCTATGGTGTGTGATACTGGATGCCTCTATAGAACAAGGCTGCTCTGTGGGATTCGTGCAGTCGGCTGCTTTTTCTTCGAAGATTGCCCTGCACGTCTGTCCGTCACGGACTTTCCAAAATGAAACCATATTAGAGGTTTGCTAGGGGGTGTGGATCATCATTGACCTGTTCCCTCCTAACCGAGGCGGGTTCGTGAAACGCGCCGACACAGAGGACCGTGTCCAGCACATCATTTATGCTCGCGAGCATGCCGCGGTGCTCTCGGGACGCCTGCTCCACGACTCCATTCTCGTGGATGGACAGATTTGCGCACCCCTGTCGAATGGAGATGGCTTCGAAGACCCTTTCTTGACTGTGGGACGAGTGTGCCGTTTTTCTTGAGCCCTTTTCTTCTCAGGAGGCCCGTTCCAACCTCGTTCTCCAGAGTGATCGTCCCAGCAACACGTCCTGGCTTCGTCTTGTGCCCGGGTTCAGACATCCACCCGAAATTCTAGCCTGTGACAGAGAGGCCTTGCCTGTCTGCTTGCCGCATTTTGGCATGCTTTTGACCACGGCTTTGAGCCGATATGATCGCTGGGCGATGTGTTACCCATTTAAAACATTGGGCGCGCGGAGCCCTGAGCCGAACAAAACTCAATTCTCGACATTCATAGGCTTGGAGATCATGGCGCCGGCGAAAGGCAGAGTATGATGTGTGGTATGTACCCCTCATAGCTAGTGGCAGGGAGCCAACGTCACCCCTTTCCGTTCGCGGACTCCTCGCGAGGCATCATGATATCTTCAGGTGCAGCACCCTGGAATAGACAAGATGAGGATCGTGTTTGGCAGCATGTGTGTATAAGGCTACTGCATGTTCTCAGCCGACAGCGTGTGGACAAGACGATCCATTCTTTTGTCCGCAGCTGTCCGCTCGTGTGACGAAGGAAATCCTGGGATGCCACGTATAGAGGGCCAGGCGGAGTTGAGAAGCAGAATTTGTCCTGCGGCCAAGGTTCTTCCGTGGGGATCTGTGGGATGTCAAGGATTTATGACACTCCATCTGCCAAAGGGGCCTGCCGCTTGCCGTAGCGATCGTCCTGCGCAACGGCACCAGTGTTAAAAATGATGGGACTGCGTGGTTGTGAATCGCTACGAGCTTTCCTTTGTGGATTCGATATGGGTCGCCTAACAGCGCGCGTCTTTCCCCATCAGGAAGGCTTCTGGAAGGTTACCGCATGAGGGTGAATTCGATATGGGGTCACACGACGATGCCAGATGGTCGATTCCATGACAAAAAGCCGACCATTGTGTTTGATTCACAGCCTGTGAATGACAATGTCCAGTCCAGCACACTTGATGTCAATGTTATCTTTCGTGTGGACAGCATTTGGGTCGACAGAGCTGCGACGTAAAGCTCGAGACCGACGACCCCTCAAGAGCGGATTCCTGCAGAGGCTTTGCGGAAAGCGAGGTGCCCACTCGCAACCTCGTACGGTATGTAATAGTTCGTTGCTGCAAGATCATGACAGATGACCAGCCCCGCCAGACCGGGTCGACAAGCGTTGTGACGACTGGAGCTTCCGGATGTGCTGTGCAAGTGGACTGTCGCTCTGGGTTACTTGCCTCTCTGTGGGATCGAGCATGGTTTGGACTCTTGAGCCGTGATTGACAGGACGGGGCATTGCTGGATGAAGATTGGCCCGGTGCCAGGCCACTGACAGCGGGGCTGCCTTGGCCAGATGATCGCCCGCCGAAATGTTGTGCCGAGTGCATGTGCACGATGATCACTGTAATTGCGAGGTGTTAGGATGTGCGGTCATCAATTGAGTCAAGTGCTGCAGCCAGCCAGCCACTCTCTTCCCAGGACTGCTGTGGTTTCGAGACCGTGTTGGGTCAAAACACGCACCTGAAAAAGCCCTGCACGTTGAGACACATCTGGCGTCTTGGTAGCGACAGTGCAATTACGGGTTCGTTCCGGAACATTGCATAGGAGTCAGGGTGACGAGCGTGCGCTTCAGGAGCGAGATTGCAGCAGCGCTCAGATGTGCAGGGACAGGGCCATGTCAATCCTGTCCACGAGACCCTTTCGTGGCCAGATCGTAGAGAGGACAGGAGCGAGCGTAGAATCCAGGCCCCAGCTGCTTGAATTTGCCACATGTTCAATGCTATAGCAAAAAAACAGAACTTGCTGTTTCGCGATAATCTCGAACGCGTCTCCTGAAAGTCACAATTCGTGACACGCACAGAGTTCGGGAAGGTGGTTGGCAGGCAGGCAGCCTATTGAGGGTGGGGCAGCCAGGTGGGTGTGCCTGCCCCTCGGATTTGTGCAGTTCACAAAGGAAGCTGCGTCTGGGCGCCACTTGATTACAAGGAAAAAGTAAAAGTAAAAGTAATAGTTGCCTATGCCATGTATACAACACACTGCATTTGTATGAGCATTTGAACTCGAAGTCTCTACTTGACAGTTGTACCAAGTTGTAGGTATCTCATCTGCTGGTATATCATCGTGCTAATAACTCAGGTCTGGCACTGGGCCATCCTGTGACGTGCATAAACCCAGATGCAGAATGTAAGCGCACTGAGTAGCATGAAACCATGAGCGAACATTCGCCAATTTGGACCAATGCACGCCATCAGAAAATATGTACATATGAATATGAAGATTAGCACCAGCACCAGCACCAGTAGCAGCATCCACATTGGTACATCATCAACAAAATAAAGGGTCGCGATCCTGACGGCCATCCTCCACTTGAAAGCTACCACAATTCCCTAAAGTTCTCCTGTGATTGATCCGGTGCTGACGATACGTAGGAAAGAAATGCACGAGACGCGACTCAAGATCTCCATGCTTCTCGTATGTCAACAACCCAGGCATGAGAGTGATTACAGCCTGCAACCGTATATATCATTTCCTGCGCTCCCATCCTTGTGAATAACTTTTAATCCCCTTCATCTCTGGTGCTTTGCAACACTCTTGCAAATATCACGGGATCCAAACGCACGTTCCCAGTCCCGTTATAACGCCTTTCCCGCGCGCACGCAAAGCCGTCGTCTGTCTTCGCGTCGCTGTCTGAGTTTGACCGGACCTGCCCAGTCTTTCAAACCCACCAGACCAACGCCGCTATTTTCACCGTCAAAGGAGAAGATCCTCCAGCCCGAACTACGCGGTTGCCCGAGCACATGCGGGGAATCTGAGCTATTCTCTTGCCCCTGACTCTTGCCATATGATGCTCTTTGCGGCACAACCACGCACAGCATAAGAAAATCGAAACCAGGACACGCAGCACAGACCGGCTCGCATCAGACCAGGAAGCACTCTTGGTTCTATTAGTTGTACATACCAAGTATCTGTAGGTCTGAGACTTTCTTTTCGTGGCGTCGCAATAATACCCAAACATCGTTCGTTCTGTTCTGCACCTATCCTTTTGGCCTCATCGATCGAATTCCTCTTGTTACTTCTGCATCGAATGACCCATATGAGCCGTCATCGCTTCTCTTTCTCTTCACGCATGAGGCAGGGCCCGACCTAGACTTATGGACCCCCGACCTTAGCCTGACAGGCTAGGGATGAAAAGCTCGAAGCCATCACGTCGGATTGTGATGATGCGAGATGCATAGTTCCCCACAGGCGCCAGCTGGACGCGGCCGTCGTGGTCGTGACCGTGTCGCGTTTCAATCCAGCCCAGGCCCGTAACGGCCAATGGCTCTGCCACTGTCTGCGCGCAACCATGGCCCGATGGCTGGACCCTAGCTGGGTGATGATTCGGAACATCGACTGGTGCAGCTGGAATATGCACGGCACACTGGCACACTGGCACACTGGCTTCAGTATCCATTTTCCGGTATGCAGCTTCCAAGCCAGCTGGCTCTCCTACTTGTACGTACACGCGGGTCCCAGCCTCCCTCAAATCGGAAGCGGTACTTCGCTCCCACTTAGTGGTGGTGGTGGTGTCGCTTTTTCAGCGGAATGACAGCATTCGATGGGTCAAAAGACGCGCTTTCTCTTATTTCCTCTCTCCAACTTGGTATCTTCGCTTGGCGGTACCATTGAAATCATAGGATCCGCATCGAACAAGCTTTCTTTCGCTGGCGGTTCGCGTTTGTCTGCTGGCTGCATCGAGTTTAGGAGACAGTCAGCACGGCGAAGCCGCGGCTGCTGTCTGATGATGAGCAGCTTACGCAGAGGCCAAAAGCAAGGAAGATGACAGGCCGTCTTGCATCCATCCATGCAAGCCTTCGTGCAATCATGTTCAGGCTAACTCGGGCCCTCACAGCACGCCCAAAACCCAATATCCCAAGGCAGTGTGGAACAGACAGGGGAGGGGGGTCCAAGCCATCGCCAGTCATATCGTCGCATCGCGTATCCTCTCTGCTGTCTGGACGGCGTTACCTTGAACGTTCACCAGGCGAACCCAGCTTCACATTGGTTTCTTGCCTGTGCTGCGGCTGCCGTTCACCTCCGTCCGCGTCCACCCCCTCGTCTCAATTAACCAGCTCCAGGATCCTCGTGTCGTATCGTGCGCTGTGCTCCTCTGTGTTGGCGTCTCAGTCGTACATCCAAGCAGGTAAGCGGTACTTTCATCTCGATCGTGTCTGCACCGAATCCGGTGGACCACTGGCCCCGACTCGCGTACCTCTCTACTCACTGGCCAGGCCACGCCCGCTGCCTGGTGCGTCACCACTAAGCTCCTGAAGCCGCCAACGCTGCCGCTAGTGAGGTTTGTAGTGGGCTCGGGGCGGGCTACAGTGGGCTTCCTGCAACGCAGTGGGCTGCAGTGGGCTTCAGCGGGCTCCCAGGCTTGTGGGAAGGCAGCCTGCAGTGGGTGTCTACCAGACGGAAGGAGCTCACAACTTGAGTCGGTCGTGCCTTCCCTGTTAAAACTACGCCTGGCTACTCCATCCTCGCTTCTCCTCCAGTCCTTTCTGGCTCTCTCCTCCATTCTCCGACCTCTCCTCTCCTCTCTCTTTTATCCCATCCCTCTCCTCCTCTCCTTTCCTCCTCCCCTCTCTTGATCCCCAACTACATTCATTCCCTTCTCACCACAGATCCCAATCGTCACCGAACTCCCTGACTCGACAGCAGGTTGGTTCGCTGATTCGGAACGCTGGACGAGACGGATCTGAATACGGGGCAAGAATTCCTCCCACGACTCCACGAGAGCTGCTCCCTTCCCGCTCTTTCTCCTCGACGACCCGATACAACAGTTTTCCGGCCAAAACCCCCTCCGGACGCTTTTTGTTTCGACCGTATAAGAGGATCAGTGTCCCGATTTTGTGTGGTCTGAACACAAAAGGCACTCAATCGTGTAAAAAAGGGAACACCAGCATACAAGGGATCGAAAAGTGATTCAGAAACACCTTGACTGGTATTTTCGCAATCACCCGCATTCTCTCGATCGTTGGACCTCAATCCTCCTCTTCCACAAATTCATCACCACCCTCGGCTCCCTGCCTTGATCCCACATTCTCTCCATCAGCCTCCTTGTGCACGAGCGAATTCCAGCTCTTCTCACAACCTTCGTGGCAATTCGTTCTCCAGCCTTCCCTCGACGAACCAATTCCCTCGACGTTCCCGAGACCTGTTCCACTAAACAACCTCGTCGATTTCAACGCATTCCTGTGTCACAGTTCTTTGACAGTCTCTCTGCCAGGAACCGTTCGTCTTCGAGCGCCTCTCTGGAGAACCATTCTAAGCTGGTTCAGAGAATACACCAACTTCTCAACCATCAAATATTCATGAAGCTGTGGTCGACGTTGACATAGCAAGTCAATTGTTCTTCGCACTCCCTTCGCCCTTGCAAAGCGTGGGTTCGAGCAAAGGTATGCTGGTCCAGTGTCTCCCCCTTTCCCTTGAACGCATTAACCACCCACCCCCCTGCGGCGCTATGGGCACCTCCTAGCATAAAATGCTAATGCCTCCCTTTTCTACAGCTGCGTTCCAAGTCATCTAGGTCGCATAGCTAGCCCTCTCCACCTCTGCCATTCCTCTGAGCATTCTATCACTTGAAGGTTGCCTTCTTGGGAGACGTTAGCTCGTTGTTCCCATTCAATCTCTGCTCAGTGTCTCGCCCTATCTCCCCTGTTTCTCAAGTCATCGTCCAGTCGCGGCGGTAAGTTCTGCCTCCCATTCAACGTCACCTCTTCATACCAATGCCTGCTTCTCGGTCGGCCCTTGGCCACGAAATGGGCAATCCCTGGTCCAAGTCCCAGAGTGGCCCGAGTCGTCTGCGTGGCATGAATTCCAATATTCCCTCTGGCGGCTCTCCCATCCTCTACAGTCATGTGTGCGAGGGATACCTGCTAATGTAAATGCATATTCTAGGTTTCTTCAGTCGACCTCTTCCTTTTTTCGACCCCCTTCTTCGGGTCCCTTTCCTAGCTTCGACGCATTTCGTCTCTCCTCCATGGTTTCGGATTCCATCCCAGCCACAGTCACTCTTTTCTGTTAACTTCTTCATCACGCTCATTTAATACCTCTAATACCCTAATACTCGGTGCATCTGCTTGCGCTTGACTCGGATCGACTTCCGACACACTCATTCGACTCATCAACGATCATCCGGTGTCCGACACAAGGATTCCTGGAGAACTTGAAGTCACTCTTTGACTTTGTCAACGTCATCCGTCGTGGCAAAACCATCACCTTCTCACATACAATCAGTCGCAACCATGGCGTACTCACAACCCGACAGCACGTTCTTCGTGGAGTCAGATGACCAGCCTCACCCTCACAGTCTGAACGCCCGCGATGCTGCCAAGCTGATCGCACGACAAAGACAAGACAGTATCGCGGGAGAGCTCTCAAGATTGGCAGGAGAGGAATACCTCGAAGACATCATGGAGCACATGTACCACATGGAGGTTGGTCTAATCCGTTTGTCTTGTACTATCTTCATTCTTTTGCTGACCAAATCAGTGCGAGACTCTTCCCGATGCCAACCTTATCGACATGCAGCGCGAGATCCAATGGTTCATGAGACCCTACCTCATAGACTTCCTCATCGAAGCCCATGCCGCCTTTGGTCTTCTCCCCGAGACCCTCTTTCTGACTGTCAACCTGCTCGATCGCTACTGCTCGAAGCGCGTCGTTTACAAGCAACACTACCAGCTCGTCGGATGTGCTGCTCTTCTCATCGCCGCCAAGTACGGTGACAAGAAGGACCGTGTTCCTCAAATTCACGAGCTCAACAACATGTGCTGCGGTCTGTACGATGCCGGCATGTTTACGCAAATGGAGATGCACGTTCTCAACACTTTGGAGTGGGCCATCGGTCACCCTAGCGTCGACTTCTTCTCACAGCTCATGGTGATGGAGGAACGTGATGATCACGAAGTCGAAAGTATGGCGGCGTATCTGAGCGAGATCGCCTTGTACCACAGGGATTTTGTTTCTACTAAACCCTCGACGATGGCTCGTGTTTCCCTGACTCTTGCGAGGGCTATTCTTGGCCGCCCCGAGTCTAACGATGGTGACTGGGACGAGTGTGGCAACTTGACCCTGTTGACACTGTCTCAACACCTCCATCAACCTTCCGCCACGCTGGCGCGCAAGTACTCTAGCAGCTCCTTCTCTCGTGTTTCTCAGAAGCTTGCCGAGTTCATGACCAAGCAGGCCGCACTCGCCCGACGTAACGCCCAGCCACCGGCTCCTCCCGCTGTCGAAGCGGTCAAGAACGCGAGTATCTACAACACACCGCAGAAAGGCCATGGCGCCATGAATGGCCTCGATGGGTACCTCACTCCTCCGATCACGCCAGATGGTGCTCAATACGTCGGAGCCTCCCAAGAATACCCGATGTCAACCCGTTGCCCTACCACTCCAACGCCTCAACAACCGAACACCGCTGCTTATGCACAACACGTGCAACAGTACGCGGGCTTTGTACAACATCACAGGCAATGATCTGGTCTGAGCATCTTGGAGTTGACTCTTTCTTTCTTTTTTTTGTCTTGCATCAAGTGGGTAGCTGGCGTGTTGACACTGTCGACTCCCAACATGTCTGCCAGCCAGCTTAACACCTTCTCGACAAGACACCCACCATCATCCCACACGGTGGTGGACAGAATGAACTTTCCACTTTTCAATTTACGTCATGGCATTTAGCGACTGCGTTTCTTACTTGCGATGCGCGATTTTTCTCGTCAACCAATCAGCAAGTCATTTTCGGCACCAAAAAAATCATTACAATGCGAGCACATACCCAAAAATTCTCTTCTTTGGCATTGATGCCGTTCCGAATTTCGCGGATCCTGCACACTTCAACTCGGTCATGCATTCGTTCATTGCATACCTCATTGTATATCAGCATCGGCACAGGATTACTCTCCCTCCTGGGTCTACTCAAAAGTTTGCTCGGGTGTAGTGGGCGGTCGGCCTGTAGTCCGGCTGAGTGACAGCAGGCCAAGGACAGCTTTGGGCCCGTCCGGGAGCGCGCTACCTCGACAGGCTCTACCAGGAGCTTGGGAATGCATCGTTCTCAGCGACAGAAGGAGAGAACACCACGAAGATTGCGACACGGTGTGGTATTCACTGGAAGAACGAACGATTTCCAGCACTTTTTTCTTGTTTTGCGACATTTGAACGACCCAAGCATATAGCGGCACAAGCATTTGCTCTGATGTTTGATACAACACCGAATGTTTCGACTGGGGATGAACACCCGGGCTTGTCTGGATCAGGATGGAGAGGGTTTTCTACCGAAACGACATGCAACAGTGGCAACAGCGGGCAGAAGTGGGGACGAGAGGTGGTAATTCTGGACGGGCAGAGCTATCTGCTGTGCGTGGACTTGACTATGGCCTTGCGGAAATTTTTTGGTCGGCTGCCTAGTCGTTTCGGGACTTTCTCATCTTGTGTATAGGTAGCTTGTGCGTGAAGAGCACATGGAGATGAAAGCAAAATTCTTCTGAAAGCATTGATATATCACCTTTGTGGCGTGACTTGTGCCGGATCCTTTGTCTGCCTCACTGACCATCCTCCGTTCTCCTTTGCACTGCCAACAATGCATCGGAGATAAGCAATTTACTGACCGGAATCTCGACTTTGAAATGACGGAATCACGTCAGAATGAAAGCACAGATAGCCAGTCTGGACACGTCCGTCAAAAGCTGCGTCGCGGCGTGTTCGCGTTGAAAGACGCGTAAAGAGGGTGTGGATCCATTCTGCGCCGCCACATAAGTAAGGCGAGCCCAGCTCCGATCTGAGGCTCCTTTGGCGATGAGCCCTTTTTCGGGTCATTGGACTACTTTAGACAAGAACCGATCGCGGAATGTCAACATCGCGGGACGTGATGCCTGCGTTTGGGAAATTCTCTTTTGCTTTCCCGCCGGAAGAGGGGCCCTCAATGTCAGACTTTGTAGCGTCCATCTTTTCAAGCCGAGTTGGGTGCCGCCGCCGCCGCCGTCTTCCGCTTGCGAACGCCCGTGTTGAGATCACTTACTTGAGCAAATTGGGAGGTTCTCAGCACTATTGGACGGAGACAGGATAGGGATGGCCAAGGAACACCATGTGATACGCGATGCAACGTTGAGGAGGCGGGGAGGCTGGCTATCATTCAGCTGGCTGACGTCTGTTTTGCGGTCTAAACATGGAAATCTTGGAAACATGGCTTCGAGTGCATCCGAACGCAGCTTGTGCCTCCGACCCCCACTCTTCTTTGGGCGGGATCAAACTTCCCCATGTTTTTTTCAGGGTGGAGGAGGATGGGGAGGAATAGCGATACGCATGTGTCGCGTCCATGTATGTGTGTGTGTGTGTGTGTGTGTGTGGAGCTAAAGCTGATAACAAACGACGCGGGCGCAGGGAAAGCCTGGCCCCGGGGAGGGCAGGGGACCAGCATGTTTTCAGAAAGAGGGTGTGATCGAGATCTGAGAGAGTTTTCTGAGATTGATGAGGGGGATCTCTGTTTGATTCGTTCCTGGGATGGTTCAGGAACTTCGGGGACGCTAGATCTAAGCAAAGAAGGACAGGCAGGGTAAGGGGGCAGGTTAGGTTACGCCGAGCCCTTGTTTTTATCACGCGTGGGTGCACAATTGTCCCGTGTCGGGGATTGTTGTCGTATCCTGAAATGAAGGGCATGGGATTATTGAAGGGGGCGGACAGGCTCCCCTTTATGAAGGTGGAATGAGGAGAGATTTCATCTCCGAATTGGCTTTGATTACATGACGTCAGGAAATTGAAAGGGGAAACTGAAAATATGGGGGGCCGGCTGGTGTAAAACAGGAGACGGTTTGACGCGAGGGAGACGCCTTGGGAGAAGGCTAGGATGGGACAGAGGGCAATTCAGATGAGCAGACGGACAAGCCTGCTGCAGAACTCGGTATCATCCTGCGTGGTGAGTATCAGGGTGTGACATGGGATTTGCAAAGACAGGGCGAAAAGTCATACATATGCATGTGCGTCGCGAAAAGGGATCCCCTTCTCTGTACTGCTTGCATTTGATGATTTGAGAGTTGTTGCACCAAAGCATCGTCAGAGCATGATGTTGCGTCTCAGCCGAATATTGAGAAATCATCTGCGACACAGAACCTTACATGTCTCTACCAGAAATAGGACCCATGCCAACGCCTTTTTCTTTTTTTTTTTCTTTTTTTTTTTTCGTCCCGCGGCTTTCTTTGCCGTTTGTCTCTTCAAGGAATTCCAGGCGGTTGGTGAGGCGGGCGCCCCGGTGGGCCGAGACAGAGAGTGAGTTGAGACATGCAGTTGTGTATAGCCAAGGACTTTGCCGGTACGGAGCAGCCATGTCTGAGATCTCTGGGGCTGGGCCTCGTCACTGTCTGTCATGGTGATCGTGGCTTGATCGTTGTGGGCTGCACTGGTCTCGGTCGAATATAGCCCGGTTGGTGTCATGGTGCCACCACATGGATGCGAATGCAGGGTAGCTTGGTGTCTCGGGCTGCACTTGATGGCTTATTCTGTATGCTACCTCTTAAACATGCATGGCGTGACGAGTGGCTGGCTGCCTGGCTGCCTGCCTGCCTATTTGCGGAAAGTAAGGATTCTGCTTCTTCAGAGACATGAAAATCAGACTCGCACCGTCGAGGCTTCGTTGTTTCCCTGTTCCTTGCAGGCGATGCATTGGAAGTCGACGGTGGCATGCCAAGTCACTATCTGTTATGCTCTCAGAGGCATCGCTACCCTGGAGTCTCACATCGCGAAGGACGAGGTTGAAAAATGCACGCACATAATTATGCGAGCCTGATGCACGGGTCCATATTGTTCTCTCCTTTCTTTGTGTGCAAGACTTGTAGCGAATGTCATTCCCCGTGTTTACGAGATGGTCAAGCGTTTCAAATGCACTTGGATACCTGTACACTGATACCATCGCTGGCCATACAACATAATCAGACAATCGACTGATTCACCTGAGTGGACACGAACGGACAATAGGTAAAGCACGGATATCAGGCAGTGAGCGTGCTGCAGACACGATAACCACGAAAAAAAAAGAGACGCACTCGGATAGCAAATATCACCCAAAAGAAAAGGAGGCGCGGACATCACGTGACGAGCATGGCTCGCGTGTGGTCACCCCATATTTAGTCTCGTCTTCATCATGATATCAAAGTAGAAAATTGACATCAGCCTCGCTTGCTGACCACTCATGACAACTGTTCGGTCTGATCAATGCCAAAGTGTTCTTTGTCGTGTTGAACCTACCTGTTTTGTACAAAGGCTTTAGGACGCCACATCGCTGCCGCACTGTCGTATCAAGACGGCCCCGAGCGCCTCAAAGAACAAAAAGACTCGAGTTTCATAAGTAACACGTACAGTCGCGAATTCCAATGTGCTCATTCCATGACCCCTCCTACTTGCAACCTTCGACTTCTATTACTGCGTGGACTATTCTCGAGTGAATCACTGCAACGAAACCCATCATGGCCGCCGCCACGCACCAGACTACCAGGCGAAAGCTCTGGGAAGTTCCAGAGACGTTCATAAAGAAGACCACATCGGCTCAGGACACTGAATCTATGAGGGGAACTGTGCAAGAGTGGCTCGATCGCTTCGAGAGGAACAAGTACATCCTCCTCGGACCGCGGGCCCTCATCCAAGACCTCACATATCTCATCGATCCCATTCTCGGTGCGTTCCCCTATCCTTGTCCAGCACATTTACCGAGAACACGCGTTACTGACAATCATAAATAGTCCGGATCGCTACGGCATACAACAATACGAGCCTTCGACGACTGAAAAAGCTCGCGGCGCGAGCTACCCCGGAAATGGCAGAGACCTACCGCAGCACCATCGCTGCCTGGGAGAACAGCCCCGAGCAGCACCCCGAACCTCATCGCAGCATGCTAGTCTCTCATATTGGTCGCCAGGCTGCAGAGGAGGCGTGCCGTGAGAAAAACGACGACCGACTCCTCTCCTCCTTCGCCTTTTTCTTTCAGAATGACGTGTTCAACGCAAGGTTCGTGAACAAGGACTTTGGCAATGAGATAATTGGTTTCCCGACGACCATATTGCAGGCGAGATCCGAGGACACCTCCTACGATGGCCCCTCGCTCTGGAGCTTCTGCGGAGCTGTCCCGGATTACCGGTGGGGGTTGGTCGAAAAGTGGCCACTGAGTATGAACGACTACGAGACTCTTCGCAGGATCGGTGTCAAGGCGGTGATGTTTCGCGGAGGGGACCTGGCCCAGCGGCTCTCGACCGCGGAGGCGACGCTTCTCGAGGCGGTCTTCAAGGCCGTGGAGGAGGGGCGCGCGTTGGTGTCCGCACCCCATGATGGTCTTGCCGAAGAGGGGAGGGAGGACTGGGAGGGAGAGTCGATTGACCCGGAAGATATCGATTTGGACTTGGTGTCGTGGGACGAGGAGATGTACGATAGCGTCGTCGAAGAGGCAAAAGGTCATCAATCTGGGAAGGGCGAGCCCGTCGCATCCGCCCGGCAGCCCACGCCTCGTCCGTGTCGCAGAGCCTCAGAGCTTGAGCGCCGAAAGAGGCGCAGGCTGGAGAGGCACGAGAGGGCGGTCCACGCTCAGCACCAGCGGATCATGCAGGCCCGGAGGAGGAGAAGCGGCGCGCCCAGCCCCTTCACCTCTTCCTTTCTCCGCACCGGTGTGCAGAGGTTATGGGATTCATTTTCGACGCCGAAGCGGGTGCAGACGCAGAGGGCGGGTCGGACGAGGCCTTCGGGACAAAAGGTGAGCGTGTCGAGGAGCGGTCAGCCGAACGTTGCGCATCCGGTGAGGGCGCAGAGAGAGAGGACACCAAGCCCAGAGAGGAAGAGGCGATTTGAAGAGATGGAGTTGGAGTGTTGTGAGTGAAGTTGTCAAGATTCAATTGCCAAGGCGTACTGGGTCGGAATGCTATTGCTTTTTTGTATCGTCGCATAGGGAATCGTTTGCATGGAGTCGGTAATCACATGTAAGGGAGGAATAGTCAGGATATATCAATAAAGTCCGATGCGACAGAACGTGCACATCACTAGACCAAGACACCTGATATAGCCATGCACATCTTTTCATTCAGGTACCGACCCAACCATACATTTTCATCGTGATCGTTGTTGAACAAAGAAAAAAAGGCTGATCATTTCTATTTGACCTGTCGAGAATCCCGCGCACCCGGTCTCCCAACGATTTTTTTCTCAGAAGCCAGCCCCACCTTCATACTCCTCCATCATCTTTTACATTAATAACAGAGGATCGAGGCAGGACCGTACTCCCTCGAGACGCTTAGTAGCGCTTCTCCTGGCGGAGAGAGTCGGCAAACTCCTCGAGAGGGCTCCTGATGAGCTTGGTCTCCTTCCACAGGTTGGGGGTGAGGAAACCGTAGGTGTTGGAGACGGCGACGAAGGTAGCCTTGAGGGTGTTCTCGAGGGTCTTGGTGGAACCGGCGGAGGAGGTGTAGGCGTCCTCGACACCAGCGAGCTGGAGGAAACGCTTGACGGCGGGGGAGGCAACGAGGCCAGTACCACGGGGAGCGGGGATCAGCTGCAAACATTGTCAGTACTTTCAATTCCATTTTTCTTTCCTTCTCGATTGGCGGTATTGAGGGATGTACGTACGCGAACGGTGACGGAACCGCACTTGCCAGACTCCTTGCAAGGAAGAGAGTGAGGCAGACCAAGGTTGGTACCCCAGTAACCACGACGGACGGGGATGACGGAGAGCTTGGCGATGATGATGGCGGCACGGATGGCAGTGGCAACCTCCTTGGAGGTCTTGATACCGAGACCGACGTGGCCCTCAGAGTCACCAATGATGACAATGGCCTTGAAGCGGGTACGCTGACCGGCACGGGTCTGCTTCTGGACGGGCTTGATCTGCGATTGGAAGATTCCGTCAGTATGTAATTCCCGGTATTCTGACAATCACTCCCAGCACGCCTGATATTCCCGCGCCATCCTCGCTCCCCGCGTATTGCGCCAATTCCTCCTCTTGTTTCGCAGGCGTGCCGTCGGTTCCTGGGTGTATTCTGCCGGGCGAAAACGCACCTTCATGACCTCATCCTTGAGCTTGGGAAGGAAGTTGTCGACGATCTGGTACTCCTTGATGGGGAGAGAGTGAAGGTAGATCTCCTCCATGCTGTTGATCTTGCCAGCCTTCACGAGACGGCCGAGCTTGGTCACGGGCTGCCATTCCTTTTCCTCGCTCTTACCCCCCCTGCGACCGCGTCCACGGCCTCTTCCCCGACCACCACGGTCGCCGCCGCGAGATGCGAAGCCGCCGCCACGAGAAGTTCCACGATCAGCCATGTTGTCGGTTTGTGTTGGGTGTTGTCGTGAAATTGGGTGGTTGTGGGTGGTTGAGGTTGGCGCTGGGTAGATTTGGTATATTTTCGCGGGGGACCCACAATTACTCTCGAGTGGAAAGTTTGGTCGAGCCCTAACGCTTGTGTGGGCAAGAGCGCTCGGACGAATGAGAAAACATGAAAAAGCGGGGACACGTGGACGACACTCTTGGTGAGGAGACGAGCGTGGCATGTCTGGACTTCTCGATGAGCCAAATCCGATACATTTGTCGATTTGTATTTCAATGGCAGGATGCATTCTTATGCTGAGTGATTTGCCATGTGAGACGCTAAAAACTTCGCTCATTCCGGTAGCAAGAGCGTCAAATTGCTCTTCTCGCAGAGCAAAGACTTGCACTCGTTACTTCCTGTGATAGTAGAAGATCACGTGACGCTCACTTGCGCCGCTTGCCTTGTCATTCCTCGTCTTTGCAACTGCACAGAACCCGCATATCACGTCTTGGATAGCAGACAGATCATAAGTGGCCGGAACAGAAAGACTTGTCACGGGTATGGTATGGTCAAGTCTTTGTGCACTTGCTAGTAGATACAAGATAGCGTAAACGTATATACTTGCATTCTACTTAACTAGAAGTCATATAGAATAGTACTTACGATCTACTTAACTAGAAGTAATATAGGATAGTATTTCTATAAACTACTTAACTAGGAGTACTATATGATAGTGTTATTCTATTTTACTTAACTAGAAGTAATATAAAACAGTATTTCTATGTTCTGCTAAAGTAGAAGTAATGCAAGATATATTCTTCTATTTCACTTAACTAAAAGTAATATAGAATAATATTTCTACGTTCTAATTAAGTAGAAGTAGTATAGAATAGCATTTCTACACTCTACTTAACTAGGAGTAGTACAGAATAGCACTTTTATACTCTACTTAACAAGAAATTATAACATGTATTGTTCTAGCTTGTAGGAATAGAGTCAGTTGGGTTAGGTTAGTAGTAACTACTTTTACGTTCTTGCCTAACGTGTGATTAATATCTCGTGCTTTATTGTATGTGCCTCGCCGAAAAAAAACCTAAGTTTCCAATGAACGAGAACGATAACGATGCGATCAGGAGTTTATTTGCACGGTCTGTAAGATAAATTGCCTTAAATGACTGTCTTGCTATGGATATGAAATCAAAAGACCAGTCCTGCGCCGTTCCCCAGTGCCTGGATCAAGACACCGAAACCAGTAGAAGGAGAAACCAAATAAAGAACACCACACAAGCCAGCTTGAACAAGCACGCTGTCGACTGTCAAGAAAGAGGGTATCGAAGCGCAATCACACTCGGCCACCAAATGAAACAACCTATCCTCCGCCGCCTTACTCCTGACCCTCCGTCTTGCGGATCAAGTTATCAGAAACACGCACGCGTTGAGCCCATTCCCTATATACTGTTAGCATCGCTTTCATATCGACAGACAGTACACATAGTGACTCACGTCCAGCTTCCGTCATAGACCCGGCGTGTATCTACTGAGCCTAGACCAGCCAGCTCCAGTCCCGTCTCAATGACACAGGCTGTGACGCCCGTACCGCAGGTCGAGACGATAGGCTTCTCTGGATCCACACCCTTCTCCTTGAAGATCTCGCGCAGCTTTTCGGGGCTGTAGAACGCCTTCGTCTCCGGATCCAGGAGGGTGGTGTGAGGGATGTTGATAGCGCCCGGCATGTGACCGGAAGAGAGACCCTCACGGGGCTCGGGGTCTCTGCCGGTAAAACGACCGTTCGGCCGTGCGTCAAGGATCTGCACGCCCTCCGCACCCTCCTTATTGTAATCGTACGCGATCTCCTTCATATCCTCGAAGCTGGCGACCTGGGTGGGGTCAAACTGGGGGATGGGATACGTGCAGCACTCTACGCTGTACAGCTCCCCCGTCTCGGTGGGCAGGCCCTCCTCCACCCAAACCTTGAAGTTGTTGAGAATGTGCACGTTGGGGTGACTAAACACCTTCAGCGTCCAGCCCACGCGCGGTGCGCTGAAAATGCCCAGCTCCTTGGTGTCGTAGACCACGACGACGTCCTCCTTGCGGATGCCGAGCTCACTCATGGCCCCGGCAAACTTCTTCGCATCGGGGAGCATGTGAGGATACGGGCTGTGCTTGTCAATGACCTTGTCGAGGTCGAAGAAACGCGCTTTCGGGATGCGCTGCTCGCGGAAGGTCTGAATCCCGGAGCGATCATCGTTGGGGAGGAACCACGCGGCGCAAAGAGGAATGACACGAGGGCTGGTACTGATGGGCGACGGGGGGTTCTTCTTGAGCGCTTCGTTGAGCTCCTTGGGGGAGACGAGGTAGGATGAGAAGGACCGGCGGAAGCTTATGGCCGGGAACGCTGCTGCGTGTGTTCGGAGGGGTGAGCCGGCCCTCAGTGACCGCAGGAGAGAGGTCATATTCACTTTCTGAAAAAGTTGAACATGAGACTCTAAGGTGTATGTAGGATGTAAAGGCACTGGGTCAAGTGCGGGGAGTTGAGTGTGAAGCTGCCTGCGCTCGTGTCAAGACGGGGAAACGCCAGATGACGTGCCGGCCGCCTTTTTGCCGTAGCGCACGATGTGATGTTGTTCTTGGCGGACAAGGTCCTGATAAGAGCTTCACAAGGGCGATAAGGATATTGACAGCGATTTGGAAATTATCGTAATGTTAGCTCTGCTCGATCGCTGTGAAATTAGCTAGCTAAAAGGTAACAGGAAGGGTCAACAGATGAATGCTATTATGAAGCATTCCGGAGCTGTCCGGAGTCACGAGAGTTCGCGCTTCTCGTTGGAGGCTGCTCAAGGGTTAGGGTTTTACCAGAGCTCAGGTGGAGCCTCTGATGGCCAATCAGGGACGCAAACAGCACGAGCCGCAGCATTCCCGTTGCTGCTGGTGATTGTGATCTCTCAAGCGACGCGATAATCTGATGTGGTGATATATCTAAAGCACTGCCTCTCCTTCGCTGGTACAGTGAGCCAAGCCATCATGAAGGTCACAATCAACAAGTGGAACGCAGTCGCGACTTGGGGGTGGAATTTTCCTGAAGAGGATGTGTGTGGTATTTGTCAAGTTCACTTTGACGGCACATGCCCAACCTGCAAGTATCCAGGAGATGACTGCAGTCTGTGTGAGTTTGCCCTGGCAACAATGTATCGAAGTTCAAACAAGCTGACTTGATCCAGTGTCCGGAAAGTGTGGTCACAACTTTCACATGGTTCGTACAAATAGTCATACGTGGCGCTGAGGCGGCTCTTCAAACTGACCATAACAGCACTGCATTTCAGAATGGATCAAGCAGGAAAACGCACGAGGACAGTGTCCTATGTGCAGACAACGTATGAAAATATGATTCCTTGAATGAGCCATGCGCTAACACATCTGTAGCTTTCGAATGGGTCGACGGTCAGGCAGATGAAGAGCAAGTTCCTGAACCGGCCGATTAATCACTTTACAAGAACGGCGCAAGGAGTTGAGGCGAAGGCATCACGAGCAACGGCAATACCCATTTGGCTTTGATACAACAAAAAAATCATGATTCTACATCTCTCATGGGAATAGTCTATGTACGCGTAAACTCATTTCGTAACCCCTCTCGCTACTGGCTGGCATCAATTCCGTCTACCTTTCTCCCTTCTCAGGCTCGAGGGCGGTCCCTTCCCAGTCCTCTAGGCCTCAGGGACGTAGACACCATCCTTGCATAGCACGACAACTTTCTTGAAGAAACGTCGCCACTCCAGCGGATCACCCTTGATCTTCACAAACCGCACATCCAGGACCTCGTTGCCGTCGGGCAGAGGCTGACGATCGACGATAATCTCTCCGTGCAGGCCCTGCTGGCGACCGTCGAGCGCTTTGACTTTGATGGTGGCTAGTGGGTTGCTGAGGCCACTAGGCGGCGGGACGGCGCCGAGAGGAATGTTGAGATGGTGAAGAGCATCGCTGAGCATCTGCACCAGGTGCGCAGGAGGAACGTGGGAGAAGAAGCGAGTCAGGGATTCTGCGGGACAGATATCCCGGAACCGGCGGGCTGCCTGTGTCATAGTTAGGGAGGGACCGGGGGTCTGGGCAAATTGCGACATGGAAGGCTCATCGGCCAGAGTGCTGAGCACGATTCTGCGAGCATCTTGGGCCCCTGTTGGGAGAGAGGACGACGGGGCGGCGGCGGCGCGGAAGGCGGGACGTTCCCAGTCCCACTCCGAGTCTGCGATGGGAGTTTCTGGTTGCGTCGATGCAAACTTGCCGGCGTTGAGTCCGGTGTCGAGGTCCATGTCATCCTCTGCCTGCCTCTGTGACGCGGGCACTTCCTGGCTAAAGTCGATGTGGAGGTCCTGCAGCATTTGCGTTGCGAGATGGACGGGATCCGCTACCTTGCCTTCCGAAGTCAGGAGGGCGTTGTGCCTTGTGTACCAAGGATGCTGCCGGACCCTGCCGAAAGTGAACCGTTTGGAAGGATCTATGCTCATCATGCCCCTGAGCAGTGACAGCGCCTCCTGGGGTATCCTCTCCCACAGCGCGTCGGTGCTGCGCCCCGAGGTTCGAACGTACTCCTGATACTCCCAACTGTCCGGTGACGGTTCGTCCCAGGGCGTGTTGCCCACGAGAAGCACAAACAGAATGACACCACAGGACCAGATATCGACCTGATCAGGAGAATATTTGGTGCTTGCGGCTCCCCCCTTCCTGTCGACCTTGCCACATGCTAGTATTTCCGGCGCAATGTAAGGCGGGCTCCCACACAGGGTCGAGCTCGTTTTGCGCTGCCCCTTGTACTCAAACATAGTTGCCATGCCAAAGTCTGCCAGCTTGAGACTCCCGTCCTGTGATAGCAGAATGTTTTCCGGCTTCAGATCCCTGTGCGCTACACCCTTGGAGTGCATAAAGCTCACGCCACTGATCAGCTGCGTAAAGTACACTTGCGCGATATCCTCCCTCACACCCACGTCTGCCTCGATCTTGTCAAAGAGATCACCACCCTGGGCAAACTCCATTGCGATCCAGCGCCAGACGGGATCCTCGCCAGAAGCGAACCACTCGATGATGTTGGGGTGCTGACCAATGTGCGAGTGAAGGGAGACCTCCATGGCCAGTTGCTTGAGAGAGATGCGGCCATTTTTGACGGCGTAGTTTTTGTGAATGAGCTTGACGGCAAAGACAGGATCGTCCGAGTCCAGCGGGATGGCTTTCTTGATACTGTGAGAGAGTAAGTGAGTGAGAGCACGTGACAAGGGGGGTGATCCAGGCAAAACCCCAGACTCACGATGCGTAGGCTCCACGACCGACGGTCTTGGAGATGATGCGAAAGGGGAGATCCCTTGGGAGGGGATCGAGTTGTGACTGAATCATGGTCAGCGTGCATTCAGGTCCCATAAACCAGGTTGTCTAGCGATGCACGGCCTTTGGCTGATGGAGGCCCCCTTGGAAATGCCGAATAATTCAAACCAAAGCCCTGAACTCGGTAGATAGTTCAAGGGTGCAAAAACCATCAACTTGAAAACTCACCATGTCTCAGATTACTCTGTCAGTTTGTCATAGCCAACCGTTCATGACCAGCCTTTGCCGCTCTCTTCTCTGCGTGAGACTGTTTGGATGCCATGCACCTCCCTCGCGTCTAACGCGTCTCATCGCGTAAAGAGGTCCGGACAGATTCGTACTGGCGCGCTGCAGCCTATAGCATAATAACCGCAGCTTCACCAGTCCAATCGTCATGTCAACAGTGGATCCCAGGGTCTCCATCGCTGCTTTAACACATCCCTGCTAGAAAAGATGGCCTGGACGACCGCGACGCCAGAGCCTAACCCAAAGCCTCCACTTAAAGCAGCGTCCATCGCGTGGCCGTTGCTGCGGTAAACACAGCGATCATAGCGGTTTAGCTGGTTCGTGGGATCGCCCCGGATCCAGAAGAAACCCTTGGTTCTCGCTTGCCGCTGCTACTTTTTTTTTTTATCATCAGCCTGTTTCTTCTCCCTAAGACGACTCCCATCTGATTGTTCATCTTGTCATTCCTGCCGTCCCTACGAAGCAACGCATCTTTCACTTCCTTCCGTCCCAGCTTACTGTTTGGCCCCTCCCTACCACATCACGCCATCAGCCCAGACGACACCACTACCCGCCCTTGGGCCATCGTAGCCTTACTCACCCCGATAACCAAGCTCTCGTTTTGCTGTTCGTATACCAGAACATCTTCAATCATGAGCTTCGACATGGAGAATTCACAGAACGCGGCGCCCGGCAGCCTTCCTGCGTCCAAGCTCTCTACCGCCAAGCCCGCAGACTCCCAAAACGTCACCAAGAGGTAAGCCCAATTCTATGCCATCTCGCCTTCCAAAAAAAAAAGCACGCCTCTGACATGGATCCTCAGGTTGCAAAAGGAGTTGATGACGATAATGTGCTCGCCCGCTCCTGGCGTCTCAGCTTTCCCCGGCACAGACGGAAACATGTCGATCTGGAACGCTACCATCGAAGGACCCGACGACACACCCTACGCCGGCCTCACCTTCAAGCTGAGCTTCAACTTTCCCTCAAACTACCCGTACGCCCCGCCGACCGTCCTCTTCAAGACGCCCATCTACCACCCCAATGTCGACTTCTCGGGGCGGATCTGCCTGGATATCCTGAAGGACAAGTGGACGGCTGCGTACAACGTCCAGACTGTGCTCTTGAGCTTGCAGAGTCTCTTGGGCGAGCCCAACAAGTACGTGCTCGATGACATGGTGCTGTTCCGAAAAACCTATCAAGTGCTAACATTTCGCAGCTCTTCCCCCCTCAACGGCGAGGCTGCCGAACTCTGGGACAAGGACCCTGCAGAGTTCCAAAAGAAGGTGACGGCGAGACACAAGGATATTGAGGACGAGTAACGGTAAGGGTGGGTGGGTTTGATGATGTACTTGGCATTGCGTGGGAGTACATATACGGGTTCGGTTTGGCGCGTTTTGTCGTCATTGGTTTCATGACGAGTTTCGGATACCTGGGGTCATACCTCCATTCACGTTTAGATCAATTGATCATTGCTTATCTCATGTGTTGTCATCATGAAAATCGTAGCCAGCAGCGGTTGATGAGGGAAGTCACTAGGAAGCGAAATCAAAATTCGAAGGCTTGGGACCGCACATCATGGGAACATATATGAATGGTTCACAGTAGCCTCTGTGTATTTTCCCTTTGAAAATGGTGGAAGCTAGAAAGCCAGTCGCAACTCCAAAATGCCATGTTTCAGACCCCCCAAGAGCCGGATTCCCAAATCGAAGAACGAAACAGTGGGAGATTGATATCGAGAGCCAGATCACGAACCAGAGCCTCCCCTGTTCTGAGAAAGAACTCCCGCGATGTGTTGTGATCTTTGGTGTGAAAAAAATGAATTCGTCACATTGGTTTGTCTCTTTTTTTCCCTATGGTGTTTTCCCTTTGCTGAAAATACCAACTTTCTTTACTCCTCCTCGACGACAACGGTGTGGAGACCCTTGGGGTTCTTGACGTTGACGGCCTGCACGTAGCTGTACAGCTTCTCCTCGGCACCCTCCTCGTCGTTGCGTCGTCGGGAAATGCGGACACGGAGCCTGTAGTCGACACCCTTGATGCCGCCCTCCCACACCTTCTTGTTCAGCTGAGGGTCGATGCGGACGTCCTTGGTGCCCTATTGAGTCGGTTGTGTCAGTACGAACCGCGCATTCGCGCCTGGGCGCATTTCGACTGAGGGAAGAGTGCGTACCATGGCCTTGGTGGCGAAGTCCTTGATCTCCTTGATGGCCTTGGGGGCCCTCTTCTTGAAGGAGGCACCGTGTATCTGATGTCTTGATCAGCAAACCATTCTGGCTCTTCTACGTATGTCCCTGAATTCTCGATTCTCTCATTTGACCCCGCTGTCTCATTGCCCTCTCCTCCCCCTCTTCCCGAGAAATTCGCTTCGCTCTCGAATTCGATGGATAAAACATACTCTGCGGTGCATGTGGATGGTGTACTCGCGGGCGACGACATCCTGGATGGCGGAGCGCTTGCCGGCAGGCTTCTGGGTCTTGGTCGACATGGCTGCAAGTGAGGGAAAGACCAAAGTTAGCGATGCTGCTTCTTGGTTTCGGTGTGCGAGAATGCGCGAAAGCTTCAATGCAGTGGCAAAGTTTCCCAGAGAAAAAGTCTCAAGGAACGCAATTGTCTTGCAGAGAGTATTGGAGGCGTGAAATTCGGTGTTCGTACCTGCGGATCGGCTCTTCGAGGGAGATGCTGGGCGGTTTGAAGATTGAGAGGTCTCGATGTGCTAATTCCTAAAATTCTTGTGCGTAGGGCCAACCAGCCAGTTGCGGAAAAGTGGAGTCTCTTGGTCCCTCACGTGATCGAGCTGAGCGATCCGACATGCTGTGGCTTACCCTGAACCATAGCTGCTCCCTCGACGCTAGCGCCGTCACGCTGCTCACACTAGCGCCGGCATGGCAAGGCAGCGCATCAACGAGCCCCGTTTGCATTGCCCTTGGCGGACTCCTGGACACCTGATTGTTTCCCAGCAAAGTGCCAATCGTCACTGCGATCACCAGATTATCAAAGCCCGTCCATTGCAGTGTATGCGCATGAGCGCTCCTGAGAGTTGCTCACTACCTTCTATCGCAAGGGTCGATTGATCGTGCGGAAACGCGACCCCCCCCGCCCAATTTCCCGCGCTCGAGCCCGTGACGCCAGCCGAATCTTTGCCAGAGCAGCAGTGTCACCCTTGGAAACCGTGCAACCCGAACGCGAGGCATCACAAAGCCAAGGCGCAACACCGACCTGTCTTTTCTCTCTATCGATCTTCTTCAACTCTGTCGCTCATTCATTCCATCATCATTTCATCTGCCACACGCGAAGCATTGATATATCGACGAAATGGCCGAAGCTCACGAACCTGTCGGGATGACCCCGTCGCCTGTTCCCGACTTGCAGAGAAACAGACTACCGACTCTTTTCGAGGTGCTGAGCCGACGAACTTTGCCACCAGTTGATCTGTTCTCGTTCTACATCTACATGCGTGACCAGCAGCGCTCAGTTGACTACCTCGACTTTTGGTACGTATAAGAAACCGCAACCTGCCTCCCCAAGATGTTCCATACTGACTGGAATCTGCAGGCTCGACGTTGCGCAGCACATGTCTCTTTGTCGTCATTATGTTCGTGAACTTCGCAGATCAGTCCTTGTCGGGACGCCCGATATCCAGTCAAAACGATCGTCCGCTATCCTCGAAAACCTGGGCGATCTTGAGCCTCGTACCCCGGGCCCCTCCATGTACGCCAGCGAGAAGGAGAAAGACCAGGACGCGCAAATGTCCGCCTTCCTCCGCGAGGAGAGCAATGGCGGTATCCCCGCCAGCGACTCTGGGCGAATCCGGCCCAGCCCTCAGTTCAGCAACTCCCACGACGTCACCACCGACTCCAATAACTCACCAGCCCACACGGTTGCGAGACAGGACATCAGGGCCTCGGCGGAGAAGATCCTCTACACTTTCCTCATCCCAGGAGCAGAGCGTGAGATTATCCTCCCTGGATCAATCACGCAGGACATTACCACGTCGATTGAGGAGTATGGCCGCGACGACCCGGAGGTCTTTGACGTGGCAAAGGACTATGTGTTCCAAGCCATGGAGCGAGACGCGTTCCCGGGTTTCCTGCGGATGAAGGCGCTGGGAAATCTCATCCCCCCAACGCTTGTCATGCGTTTGATCGTCGGCCTCATTGCTATGTTTGGTGCATTCTGGGCGGCTTTCATTCTGATCTTCCTCGACAAGTCTCGAGCTACAAGATGCTGGGTACGTTCTGTCGTTCATATCATGCACTCAACTAGGTGCTAATTCCTTGTAGCTCATCTTGCCATTCACCATTGGCGTCTACCTTCTCGCCTCGTATCAGTACTCTCTTGACCCCATCATGGCACTCGTCGGGTACAGCGAGTACACACCCTTCAACTTCTCCCGCATCCGCGAGCCGTACGTCCGTCAGCTGCTCTCCAAGCGCGCCCTCATGGTTCTTGGTGTCACTATCGTCATCGATGCAGCCGTCTGTTTGCTGTTCATTCTGGTGCCCGGCAAGCGTCTTTGAGTATGGACCATGTCGAATCGCGCGAAACAGCTGGCTTCATTCGCGTGAGGGTGTAAAGGAGTCTTTGCACTGGGAGGGTCACGATGTCACGACGTTACGATACCATCTTTTTCCCTTTTTCTCTTGTCAAGTTTCTGCTATTCCTTGGCTGTCGCCCACTTCCCTTACTCCCTTCTGGTCCACTGGTTTGGAATCTGTTTACCCATGTCTATTTCCGGAGGCGTTTTGTTTTCACTATCTCGATTTGTACTCTATTGCCTAGGCGTGAGGCTATAGACCTCGCGTTCACGCAGGCTGGCGTTTCCCTTTATCGTGGTTGCCACAAGTACCTCGCTGGCTATCTTTCATTTTCCGATCATGTACTACAAGCTCAGAGTTTTCGGTCCACCTTTAATTATAGAGCAAATGCGAGTTTGGAAGTTTAGTTGACAATGTTCATGCTCATGTTTCGTGGTTCTCGTGTACTAGGTCACGTGTGATCCCAGCGTACCGTGTGTGTTATCGTCTGAATCACGCCACTCCTGTTGTTCATCATCGAGTAGTGTCTCAACCCTTACTCTCCATCGGACATGCTCCCAGACGAGATAGAAGCGGACGCGCTGGACGCAAAGGCAGCGCCTGCTGGCTGAGGAACCCCGATAGGCCCGCTTGTGGGCTGGTGAGCGACTTTGACGGGCGCGCCCTCCTCGTTCGGCGACGTGGAAGGCCTCTTAGGAACGCGTGAAGGGGCCAGAGGGTCTTCCTAGAGCTTCCTCTTGCTTGCCCTCCTCTCCTCCTCGGTGCCGGACTCATCCACCTCCATCATCTCGCCCTCTCCTCCCCTCCCAAAACCTCTAGTCGCAAGCCTCTGACCAGTCATCGTTCCAGGCCCCTGCCCACCTAGACCCTCCTTATCCGCCAACGTCTTCACCGCGGCCTCCATCTTCTCGTCTGCCGCACGCTTCTTGGTCTCCCGCGCAGCAGCTGTGGCGCGGATGGCGTCGATCTGCTTGTCCAGGTCCGTCAGGGTGGTGCTGCACCGCGCGGACCAGCTCTGCAGCGAGGAGAGCAGGCTGGGAATTGTGCCGGGCGCGAGGTCGCGCAGAGGGGCGATGGACTGCACCTGCACGACCTCGCGCGCGGGATCGAGTGCCGCGTTGAGTAGACCGGCGTACACGGCGGTGGTGACCAGCTTTTCCACCTCTCTGTTGCTGCCGAGCGCCAGGCTCTTTCTCAGTCTCTCGTATGCCAGATTTCCTCTGTTCTTTGCGAGCGTGAGAAGGCTCAGCTGCCGTAGTTTGAGCGCTTGCGCGTCATCGAGCGAGGGGAGGTTCGGTGTGGCGGCGTACGTCTCGTATGTGCCGTAGGAGAAGATCTGGAGGAGGGTGTGATGGGGAGAGAAGTCGGGTGAGGAGGCGAGGGCGGCGATTTGGGGTGTGGAGAGGAGTTCGGCGAAGATGAAGGTGGATGGGGAGGAAGTTGCGCGGGTGATGAGGTCGGCTGCGGCGCGGGGCGAGGAGGCTGATTTCGAGAGTGCAAGGAAGGGCTGGTTGTTTTGTGAGCTGAGATTGTCACGGAATTCATCTCTGAAATGAAGGGGTCCTACCTCCAAGGCGTTGAGTGCCTTTTGCTGTTCCATTGTGACGAGGTGGGAAGCTCCCAGGCCAGGAGCTGTCGGATTTACGGCTTCTCTCGAGCCAGGAGCAGTGGTTCAGGAAGAATTATAGTTTCACGTAGAAGTTGACGTAATTGGCTGACAAGCTTGCCAGGCACTTGTTACAGAAAAGACGTGAAAGATGAAGCTGTTGGTGGTTGCAGGCGTGACGAGCGTGACGAGCGTGACGTGGGGAAGCATCGTTGACGTTGGCGGTAGTGGGGGGCAGCAGCTTGGGACCCTGATTGCGCATCGAACATCAATAAGGCCACCGCGCACCACCTCACCTCTTTGAACATCATTCGTTCCACTATCGAAGCTGACATGGCATTGTTTCTTAGCGAGTCCAGTGAAGCTACAGCTGATTGATCACGTGCATTGATGAGGTCTTACTCGTAGTTCTCTGTTGAACCGTGAATTTCCATGTGGGTTCAGATGCGTCACGTCTCTTCCCCACGTTTTTCACGATCACCACACCGAGCGCCGGTGGTTTTCCAAGTGGCAAAGCAATCTCTTTTTTGCTCTTTAATCTTTTCTCTTTATTCATTCACTTGTTATCTTGAAGGTGTTTCGCTACAGCCGGCCAAAATGACCGCTTCTGCCCTCCAAGTGAGCCCTGAGCTCATCGCCCAGGCCCGCGCCTTTTCCGAGGAATTCATGTCTCAATACGACGGCTCTCACGACTTTGACCACATCCGCCGTGTCCTGTCCCTCGCGCACCGCATTCAGCCCACCGTCCCGCACACCTCACCCTCCATCATCACCCTCTGCGCCCTGCTCCACGACGTTGGTGACAAGAAGTATCTCATTGAAGGCCAGAACCCGGACACTGTCGTCCTCGAGACCCTCACCTCCTTCAACGCCTCTCCGGAACTCGCGCAGACGGTGCAGACAATCTGCTCCAACGTGAGCTACTCGAACGAGGTCAAGGACGCGGTCAGCAGGGAGTCTGTAAGGCTGCTGGTGGAAAGGTACCCCGAATTGGGTGTCGTTCAAGACGCGGACCGGCTGGACGCGATCGGCATGGTCGGCGCTGGACGGTGCTTCATGTTTGGAGGTGCTAAGAACAGGACCCTGGGAGGGTGTATCGAGCACTTTGGGGAGAAGCTGGTGAACCTCGAGGGGATGATGAAGACGGAGGAGGGCAAGAGGCTGGCGAGGGAGAGGACGGGGAGGATCAGGACAATGATGCAGTGGTGGGAGGACGAGACGGCCGGGACAGGAGATGTGATAGAGAGACTGGAGGAGGTTGAGCAGAGGAGGAAAGAACAGGGTGAGGCATGATGTATCGCCTGGTTGATGTAACCATCAAAGTTGGGCAGAAGCAGAATCGCGTGATTATTCGCACACTCTGACCATCTCCTTGGACATCCAAGAACCACAGCCCCGACGTTTTGCTGCTACGATAGCATAGTGCTAGCATAGAAAATAGATATCTTTTGTTTTGCTACAAATAGTACATTCTACTTAAATTGCATGGTGCTCCTATAGAAAGTAGATATGTTATGTTTTACTACAAATAGTATATTCTACCAAGATAGCATAATGGCAGCGTAGAAAGCAAATATACTGTTCTTTACTACAAATAGTATATGCTATATATACCGGTATTCTCTTGTGCTATACATTAGCACAGTATATATTATATTGCACACTTTGGAGGAAGACGGAACCAGAGATGTGCACTTTTTGGACGGTCATCGGGATAGCCTTTGCCAATGTTACCTTCAGGTTGCTATTATAAACACCACTGGATCCGTAATTACATCTTTCGTGATCTCTTGGAGAAGGCAGATGTCGAGCGGCTTGGTAATGTCGCTGGTTTGCACTCACTTGGAAGGATTGCGGCACAGGGGGATTCATTCATTCACCCCAAGCTGAATTCGAATGTCTTTGATTCTGCACGATTTTGGTTCTTGATCCCTTGCGATTACATCTATCATCGTGGCGTATCGTCTGCATAGTGCACCACCCCTCGTATCCTGTTCGATCAATCGGGCAAGCTCTGCAAGCGCTGGATATGACGAGTCCTGCACGACCCCGCAAGCTGCAGGTGACCTATGTTTTTTTTTCTTTTTTCCACTCAGGCATGGCCGGCATTTAGCAGCTTGCACATGTTTCTGCTCTTCTGTTGTCTGCAACTAAACGCAAGAAGCAGGGCAGTATGCTGTCCAAGGGGATCAAATTGGTCTTGTCGTGATGCTCGTTGTTGGTCATCGGCCTTGTATGTCTTTAAGTCACGACTCTCAGTTGTCGCATATATTCTAGCCACAAGATAAGAAGATGACATGTCCTTGTCTCAGTCTCAAAAGGCATGGAGGTTTTCAGACAGTTCGTCCTACACAAAGATATCAAAGCATGGAGAATAATTCACTCGGGCTATGTCATACTACCAGAGAGCAACTAATACAAGCCTTCGTGCCCGTACTGCGAATTTCTCCTGGATGAGCATTCTGCTGGGAAGGCATAAATTTTGTGCAGATCAGACGAACGGTGTGATGGATGTGCATACCCGCCGAAGCCACGGAAGATCACCGTGAACATCGGAGTGCATGCCATCACGCCCGTTCCTGTTTCCCGCTTGTAAAAGCATATGACCCTAGAATCACTTGCAGGCAGAAGCAAATCCACTCGAACAGTGCTCATTGCGCAGTATAGTACTAGCAGGGGCGGACAAGTCGGATGCATGGCAAGATGCAGGTCGGTCTCGGCCATGGGTGGCGCCCTGGTCAAGATTCGATTCGATGACAAACACCATGTCTAGAATTTTTGTGCAAAGCGACGAGATTTCGATGTTTTCAACTACGGCAACTCGTTGAACCTGCCAGCGGTAGCCACGTAGCTGGGTTTCTGCAGTGACGAGGTTCACTACAGACCTCGTGTACCACAATGAACAACAGGACAGTTCACTCCCCACCGTCTGCAAGGGCGTCGCGAATCAACGAGAAAGCCACTGCAGTTCGTACATCAAGAAATATTTGCAAGTTTCCTCTTCAAGCCAAGCTTCGGACGAGAAGCTGATCATAGTATGGTAGGACGCATCAACGTGCATGCAACGGGCCGAGCGTGATCAAACCAGCAAGCTGGTTGCGTGTGTACGACAAGAGGTATTTCCTGTTTGTATCGCCAGTTCATGCATGATGGCAATATTGGTTGCTCAAATCAGGTAGCCAAAGTGGAAGATATGAAGAAGAGGCAGAGGTGAGGAGGGAGGGTCTGGCCAATAACACATCTCAAAAAGGAAGTGGGGGATGTCGGCAAATGTGCTCTTCTGTTGTCTGATTGGCTGTCATCAAGCTGACCAATCAGAGGCCGATACTAGACGCCGCGGCTGTTAGTGCTCCGGATGGAGTCCACACCCCTCCGGGACCTCTTCTCAACACCATCACCAAGTCATCTGCAGGCCATCTTTCGTAACCGCCGTGCTGTCTATGTGATAGACCGTCTTCCTTGTCCAATGGCCCCTCATTGGCCCTTTGGATAACCTTGTGTGCTCTAGTCAGCCCCTCTTCCCACTACCGTAGCACCGCACAGCTTGCGGCACGTACCTTCGCTGTGGCCCATCCTTGCTCGTCATCAGCGATCACTTTGTCACTGGGTGATGTGCTAATTTTGGCTGTCACTCTGTTCGTCAGTGATCTCCATGTCATGATCGCTCGCGTGGCCCCGCTGACGGGCATGAGGTGAATGGGCATGGATATGGGATGGATGTTGGTTCCCTCGGGACATCACGGCCGAAGCCTCACCACAATGAAGGCCGCCATGTCTGGCCACCATATAACCGCCCTGCCTCCTCCCCCCTCTGCCTTCTCTTCTTTTTTTTTCTCTTTCTCTTTTTCAGCAAGCTTTCTCAATCGTAATCCTGGTGTCTGGTTTTTCCCCCTCTCATCCTTTGTGTTTCCGTTGTTTCATCCCCGTAGGGCTGGTCTCTACTTTTTCCATTCTTAATTCACTGTCCTCTGATATCATCAACATCTTCGATCATCAAAGTCACTCAAAGTTGCCGGTCAACTTTCCAAAGAGAACAGTCTTTTTCTAACAAAAATCTTAATTCTACCAGCCACTAATTCGCCAATTTTCTCCCGGATTTTCTCCTTGCTCGCCTCACGTATCTACGCCGCGCTCAGAATAATATCACGATCACTCTTCGATAGCAAAAGACTCCAACTATACCACTCTTTGAAACTTAATCAGCAAAACAACAAAACCACAAACGTCAAAATGTCTTCCCAACAGCTCTCCTTCAAGCTCCGCGTCTCCTCCTCCGTCAAGACCGTCCACCTTCTCGGCTCCTGGGACGGTTACGTCGGCCAGCTTCCGCTGTCCAAGGACAAGTCCTCCTCCAAGTCGGGTTCGTGGAAGGGCACCTTCAAGTTCTCCGCCTCGACCCTCGAAGCTGGCCAGCGCTACTGGTACTACTACATCATCGACGGATACCACGTCGCCCACAACCCCAGCGAGAAGTCCACCACCGAGCCGACCACCGGCCGTGAGCTCAACATTCTCGACGTGCCCTCCAGCCGCAGCAGCAGCAGCTCCCACTCTTCGAAGCACTCCTCTTCCAGCAGCCACAAGTCTTCCTCCTCCAGCAGCAAGCACTCTTCCTCTTCTTCCTCCTCCAAGCACCGCTCTTCCCGCGACAAGGACTCTCACCGCTCGTCTTCCTCCCGCAAGTCCCTGTCCGTCGACATCCCCAAGGGCCGCCCGCTGTCCGTCTCTCAGATCAAGGCTCCCAAGCCCGTCTCCCCGACCGCCACCAAGAAGATCCTTGAGTCCGACTACTACTACTACGACGACGAGGAGGTCGACGATCTCGCCGCCCGCTACGCCGGCCACGGCATCGAAGACGACGAAGTCATCACCAACTTCTCCAACTCCCCCGTCTCTTCCCTCGGCGGCTCGTCCTTCTCCTACGACTCCGACTCGTCCGGTGGCTCCCCCGGCTCCGCCATGTCCGGCTACAGCACCCCCAGCTCGGATCTCAGCTCCTGCACGTGCGAGCGCTACGGCATCACCCGCAAGGGCGAGCGCGTCCGCCTCGACTGCGGCGGCGCCCACTGCGGCTACGAGGACAGCTCCGACTGCTCCAGCGAAGGCGAGTACGAGGATGAGCGCTCCTCTCCCGTGTCTCGCGGCAGCTCTCGCCGCAACGGCATTATCGTCAACTAAGTGAAGAACTCAATTCTTTGGCTTGCTTTGCTTCCCTAGAAGGTCAACACTACTGGGACCTGAGAAGATGCGTTAGACTCCATTCATTCGACTTTGTGGATCGCGGGACGACGAGACATACCGGCTTCGGCATGAATTCTGCTTCGGCACCCGCCCTCTTGCACTCTTTGATGCTGTTCCCAATGCTGTTTTGTTTTGCCTTCTCCTCTTGAACAAGACCGTTCACTTTTTTGTTCAAGAGAGAGCCCCAACCCCAAGATGTGGGTTTGCTATCGGCGCAGACTGATCACATTCTTCTATCCTCTCTCGCAAGCTGGTTCTTGTGAGAGATGGATACAAGAAAAGAATGTGATCACGGCTGTCTCGCCGTCCTGTTGAGGATCGAAAGTCGCCGCGACTTTCTCCCGCAGACGGCACGCCGCAGCCTTTTGACTGCTTTCGTTTCATTCTGAACGCGCCAATCAGTGTTTTCATTTCGCAGTGCAATGTGGTAGAAACCACTTTAGTGTTCTCCTGCCACTTGCACTTGTCAATCTTTGGGGGGACAACGTCTTCTGGCTGTGCTGCGAGCAGAAGACGTTCCATGGGATTTCCCCCCAACATGTGTCAATGAACTGGATTTGTTTTCTGATGGAACATCGATATTCATTAGATTAGCCGTATGGATCTGTGGAAGAGCGGATGGGCAGATGTCAAAGGGTTTACTGCCGATAGTAGATAGAAGACGATTGAATCTATCTGAGGAAATTATGAAAATTTGGTGGATATAAACTAAAATTATGGTGCTCATTGTAACAAGTACCTGGTCAGGTGGCCGAGCGGTTATGGCGCAGGATTAAGGTGTTCTTTCGAGATTCCCAGAATCTTCCTGTATCGAAAGATGCGTGGGTTCGAATCCCACCCTGATCAATCTTTTTTCTTGCTTTTTTTTTTTTTTTCTTTTCTTGCCCATCTCTTCTGTCGTTACCCCCAAGACCTCTTTCTGTCCCATTTTTTTTCTCTTTGCTTAATTCAACAGCGATGTGCCGGCTAGCTACCGTAAATCATCGGTGAATTCCGTCATGCTGGTCACAACTGTGCACTTCTTGAGAGCATATGGCGGCCATGTCACGTGTTGGCCTCAAGAACACGGTTCATGTTTTGCCCCGCCTTGCCCCTCCAACCGGGCACAGTAGAAGCACAGTACTCGTACTGTGACCCCTGGCGCCAAAGCTCCAAGCTCTTTCTAAAGTGGCAACCAGAAGCATCCAAACGACATCACTTTGCTTCATCCTATTTCTCCCCGTTTGTGGTTCTTCTCAAATTCGATTCCAAACGTTTTGATATCCCAATTGACCTGTTCTTCCTCAAACTTTCACCATGGCTGACGAATTGATCGTCCCAATCATTGACTCCCACGTCCATCTCTGGCCCGAGTCGGAGGAGACCCAACTCGCCTGGCTCAATACCGACCACGAGCTTCGTGGCCAGCACTCCGTCGCCGAATACCGCGCCGCCACCACCACAGCCCCTTCCCTCCTGGGCTTCCTCTTTATTGAGGCCGACCGCAAAATCAACCCACAAGATGAGACAGACGAGGCTAGCTGGGAGGCACCTCTCGCAGAGGTGCGCTGGGCCAAGCGTCTAGCGTTGGGAGAGCCGAAAGAGGGAGAGGGCCACGAAGAGGGCGACAAGAAGCTGTGCTTGGGGATCGTGCCGTGGGCACCGATGGCGGCGGGGCCGGAGGTGCTGGAGAAGTACGTCGCCAAGGTGGAGGCCGAGGCTGGGGAGGCCTGGGGAAAAGTAAAGGGGTTCAGGTACCTGCTGCAAGATAAGCCGCACGGCACAATGCTATCGGAGGCGTTCCTAGGGAGTCTTCGGTGGCTGGGCAAGCGCGGGTTCGCGTTTGATGTGGGCGTCGACCAGCACCGGAGAGGAAGAAAGCAGCTCGAGGAGACGGTGGAGATGATCGAGAAGGCGCACGAGGGTATCCCAGAGGAGGAACAAGTCACATTTGTCCTGAGTACGTTTTCGCATCTCCCCTCAACTCTGTCGTGGTAGACTTTCAAAGCAGTAGAAAACTAACGCATCACAGACCACCTCTGCAAACCCGACATGGCCATCTACAACACAACCTCGGACAAGAACTTTCACGCCTGGCGCACCGCCATGTACACCCTCTCCAAAGCCAACCGCACCTACATGAAGCTCTCGGGCGGCTTCTCCGAGATGCCCGACCGCCTGCGCAACACCGACTCGGCGTCGCACATTTTCCAGTCGACGCTCGCCTGGATGGGCATCGTCCTGGCGACGTTCGGGCCCGAGAGAATCATGTTTGGCAGCGACTGGCCCATCTGCGAGGCGGGCGGGCTTGGAAGCAACGGATGGTCGCGGTGGAAGGCCGTGGTGGACAAGACGTGCTGGATGGCGACGCTGAGCGACGAGGAGAGGGTCATGATCTTTGGAGGGACGGCAAAGAAGGCATATAGGCTGTGAGTATGCGGATGTAAAGGAAAGGAAAGAAGCGTGTGTTTGTGCATGACGGACAGAAGCAATGTCCAACACCAGTGCTTCCCTTACCAGCAACTTTCCCACGACAGGGAGAATTCACAAAGAGACGACATCACTCTACAGCTTGTATAAGGCGACCATCAAGACTGTCATATAGTGTCATAATCATGCATCAATGCGAATTTGCTGGATCCCAACGCCGTCATTAGCCGTACAATCCAAGCAAAAGGTATTTCGCTCTCCGTTCAGTCATCCACATGAGCAACCCCTTCTCCATGGTCTTCACTCAGCTCGTTACCCCCTTACTCCCTTCTTCTATAGTTGCCCATCTGCTCTATCGAATTCAGGATTCCACTCCTCGCCGCGCCAGCTCCCGGCCTCGGCAGCCCACCACTGCTTTTCCCGCGCTCATGTCCAGGCATCCTGAGCCCCGTCCCCGGCGCTCTCAAGGCCGAGCCCCTGTTTGCGGTCTTGGGCGTCTTCAACTCCCTCCCCGGCGTGACGGCTGGGTGTTGGTTCTGACCCGACAGCGGAAGATTCTCCGGCATCACCGGCGCCGATTGCCTCTTCAGACTGCCAGGCGCGGGCGTCGCCGCGGCACCGTGCCCGCCGACGAAACTCTGCATGCTCATCATCTCCTCGGCGAGCTGCACCAGCTCCCCCTTCTCCACTCTCTCCTGCTCCAGAAGGCCGCGCAGCTCCTCGTTGTCCTTTTGCACTGACCCCATCGCCGCTTCGAGCCGCTGCACGTCCGCTTCGAGCTCACGGATTGCGGCGCCATCAGCCGCAGACTTTGCCGCACGCTCCTCAGCGTCAAGGATGGTGGCGTTGGGATCGACCCTCGTCATCGTGTTGTCCCTGCGCAGCTTCTCGTTGTCCTCCTGCAGCTCCTCGATCCGCTGCTCGAGCGCGCGTAGCTTCTTCTCCCAGCGTGCCTCGTACGACTTTTTCAGCGCGGCGACCTTGGTCTCGTGCTTGCTCTTGTACAGGCCGTGCAGTTCGCGTGCAACGCGCTCGACGGCCACCTCGACGTCCTTGTTGGTGGCCTCGGGGGATCTCTGCTTTTCGGGAGAAGCGTTCGCGGCGTCCTTGCCGGCTCTCATGCCCGCGATCCGGCTCTCGGCTTCCTGGTGCATCACCTCGGCCGCCTCCCTCCTCTTCTCGCTTTCCTCCACCTTGCGCTCCAGCTCCTCGCGCTCCCTCTCTCCTCTGACCATCTCTCCTTTCACTTTTCTGAGCACGCCTTCCATCTCCTTACCCCGCAACTCCCAATCCTCCACCTCGCACTGCAACTGCTCCGTCTTCGCCCTCTCCTCCCTCATCTGCTCCAGCGACTCGCCGACCCGCTTCTCGGCATCGGTGACGGCCGTTTTCAGGGACGTGACCTCGGCTTCCTTCCCGCTCAGGGAGGCTTTGAGGGAGGAGATCTCGGAGAGGAACTTCGATTTGAGAGACTCGAGCTCGCGCGGAGTGATGGACGGCAGGGAGCGCGGAGTGGGCATGGGCGGGATATCAAAGTCGAGGAGGTTACTCAGGGCCGCCGAACGGCTGGGCGTAGCATTCGGGTCGGCGTTGCGAACGGGTGAACGCTTCGCAGGAGACCAGTGGCGCGGGCGACGAAGCGACTCGGTAAAGTCAATGAGGAGGTTCGTCGAGCCCTCCGAGTCACGAGCCGTGTTGCCTTTGACGCGGCGAGAAGGCGATGGCGATGGTTCCGCTCGCGCACGCGGGGTCTGTCCGCCGAGTGAAAGCAACGCGGTGCTAGGACTGGCGGCCACCTTGGAGTATACGGTGGGTACGGCAGAGAAGGTGCTGAAGGTGCTCATCATTGTATCGTCCACGCCCGCTGGCTCATCACCAATCTCCGCCGCGTGTGCGTCGACTTCCATTTCACTCTGCTCGTCCTCGAAGATTTCGATCGCCTTTTTCAGGCCCTCATTCTGCCTCATTGCCTCGTCCAAATCCATATGCTTCACCGGCGACGATGACATGGTAGGAGGGAGCATGATCGGCGAGCTCACACCCGGCGACACGATTGAAGGGGAGGCCAGTGGGGGAGGCGGCTCCTGTGATCCGCTGACCTTGATGGGGAATCTCTTATCCGGACTCATCCTCCTCGGACTCCGCATCGACGCGGCTGAATTGGATCGCTCGGGACTGGGTTCTCTAGACGCCATTCTCTTGCTCGCCAGCTTCAACGGAGAGAGCTCTGGTCCGGACAGGACTCGTGAGTGACGGCTGCTGCCGTTGGATTTTGATGGCGAAGAAGGAGTATCCTTGACGTCTTCGTGAACGGGAATGACATTTTGCGTGTCGTTAACATGCGACAGGAAAGGCGACGAGGTTTCCGCGTCGTCTGCTGGTGGGAGGGCAATGTTCTCGTCGTTGATCAAGGGTGTGGTGGCCCTGAAAGTCTCGACTTGGTACTCTCCGAATTGCGCGATCGCGGGTGCGGCCTGATTAAGACTCGCCTCCGTCGTGGGCGTCAAGGGGAGGGGCGAAGCCATGCTGTGTGTCTGTGTCTCTCTCTTTCTCTCTTTCTGTCTCTCCCTCGGGTGTTTTCGTCACAACTTGGCTTCTGGGTCGTGGGGGAATCGTAGACAAATACAAGACGCCAGAAAAATCAATAGTGTACAGCCAACTGGTGACAATATGCTGAGGCCCCAGTAGCTTTCGTAAGTGGGCAAGTAAGTGCAGACGCGACGGGAGATAAATAGCAAAGTATTAGCCTGCATGTCAAAAATGCAGCCCAGCTCGACTCAACTCGACTCAGCCTTGGGAAGCGATGGCAGCCAAAATAAAACAAATGGATCCACTTTATGTCGTTGGCACAACAACGGGGCACGTGAGCCTCCGACCGACTCTCGGGGGTCCGGCCTCGGCACAAGACAGAGTCTCAACGTCAACGATCCCGGGGGTCCTGACTTTTTGGCCACCGACCACCACCCACTCCATTCCATCTTCATCCACTCGACGACACCGCATACTCTTGCTTTTTCACGCAATCCGACTATCAATCACAACAACACTCTTTCGAAACACGACAAGAAAAAAGAAGAAATCATAGAGCGATGTCTGCCCTCCGCTGCCTTCGCCCCTTGGCAGCCCGTCGCATCGCCACCCCCCTCGCCGCACGATCCTTCACTCTGTCGGCGCGCCGCGCCCAGCAGCCTGATGAGCCCAAGGAATTCCAGGTTGGCGAGCTCGAAGGCGCCAAGTTTCGTATCGAGCCGCTTCGTCGCACCGGCGAGACCGATGAGACCAAGAGAGCCCGTCTAGTCTGTACGTTCCCTTCCCTCCACCCTCAACCTCGAACCCTGCTATGTTGTCACCAGACGACGTTGCTGCGATACGGGGAATTACGAGACACACATTCAATTACAATGCTAACATGAAATCACCTCACCACAGACCAGTCCCGCAAGCGCGGCACACTCGAGTCCGACCTCCTCCTCTCCACCTTCGCCTCCACCCACCTCGCAACGCTCTCCCCCGCCCTCCTCGACCAGTACGACCTCCTCCTCGACGAGAACGACTGGGACATCTACTACTGGGCCACCCAGCTCGAGCCCTCCTCCTCCCCGCAGGCCCACACCAACCCTTCCGTCGCAAAGTCCCCCGCCTCCGCCACCTCCCCCGATAACAAGGTCGACGAGATCAAGCGCGAGCCCCCGAGCGGCGAGTGGGCGCAGACCGTCGGCAACTACAAGCCCGCGTACCGTCCCGTCCCCAAGAGGTGGCAGGGGAGCGAGATCCTCGAGCTGTTGAGGAACCACGTGCGCGCGAGGAGCGTGGACGGTGAGAAGGGGGATGGCATGCCGTTCATGCCGCCGTTGAGCTCATAAGATTTGGACAGCCCCAAGGGGGGAACCGGAGTTGATGTACAATAGCAGCCATGCGTGCGCAGCAAATAAAAAGAAATAGGAGCAGCCAGAACGCAGGGCCTATCAACCCGCGCACGTGCAAAGGTGGACACAGTCTCGTTCCGTCACAAGATCATATCACGGTCACTCTTCTGAATCTGAACGAGACAATGCGTCATATCAACAGCTTTTTATTTCACCAGAATCGTTGCTTCGTTTCGTAATCAGGGGATAGAAACAGGCAGAAAAAGAAAAAAGAACATCATCAAAGAGTCCCGACGCAAACCCTCTCATGGCCAATTCCCTCCAGCGACGTCACCGGGATCTAGAACCCAGCATTCTTCCCAAAATAAGAGACTTTTTTTTTTTTTTTTTTTTTTTTGCGTCAAAAAAGCTCAGCCAAGGGTGCTGTGTCAGAGGAAACACTCAGCGTAGCGGGATTCCAAGCATGAGAAGAGCCACTCAAAGGAAGCATCGCGCTTCAGGAATCTTCGTCCTCCCGTGGCAACAATAGACGATAGCTACTCTCGCTTAGAGATTTTATCCTTCTTTTTTCATAGGCGACAAAGAGCAGACAGAGAAGGCAAGAGTGAGAAGAAGAAATAAAGTTGGTCATAAGTCGTCATCAGAAGATAGAGCAAGTAGAATAACACATAAGGAAAAGAGAGCGAAAACCAGCAGTAAGTTGGGAGATCAACCGAGACTTTCCTCCACATTGTCTCTCAAATGCCACGCAGCCTCAAGAACAAAGAACCATAGGAGCTGCTCCATAGATCGCGCACGTTTCGCTTTCCGAAGGTAGTTTCGGACACAAGAAGAGTAAGAGAGAAGACGCAAGAGAAAAAAGAAACAAGCAAGTGGACGAGCGGGAGCAAAGAGTCCATACTCGTCCCACATCCTCGCCAAGACCTGAGTATCGTAACAGGCTGGCACTGTATCGTGTGTCCGTTGCACGTATGCAGAGAGCAACATCGCAAGGCAGGAAAAAAGAAGAAGAAAAAATGACAAAAGCGTCAGCAGATTACCTCAGCCCGAACGAGAGCAGAGTCGATGAAAGGCAAGAGGAGTAAGTTTGTAGTCGTCGTTTCGGGTTTTGGCGTTCGGGCTGAGGTGGTTCCCATCTCATAACATTTGCAGGCAGAATAGATATTAGGAGGGAACCTCTCCATGCAATCGTGTAAGCTTCGTGAATCAATGTACTTTGTACATCCGGGTGCAAAAAGAATGCCAACATTTCAATCGTCGTTCGTAGCTCGTCAGCACGTCGTTTTAACGGGCGCGCAGGGGTATTCGAGACCCAGAACACAAAAAGAATCGGAAAGTCGAAGTGAGCAAGAAAAGAGTAAGCGAGGCGGATGCCGAATGCAAAGGAGCGTCGTGTGGTCTGCACCTTAAAGAGGAATGCGACAATGCCAGTAGCCCTCACACCGATGCCCTCCGATAGTTCGAACAACAGTCTCTCTGAGGAGATCATTGCCGGGGCGGAGCAGCAACGCCTGAGGCGGCAGGCCGGGCGAGCGCATCATACGAAGGGGCAGGCACCGAGTTTTCCAGCGTCTTGCGACGCTTGATGTCGATCGGTCCCATGCCACCGTTGGAGAGCCGGGGAAGCTCGTCATCGTCATCTCGGCCGCGCTTAACACCGTTGCCGCCATTCAACAGCGGAGGTGGCTGGCCCGCATAGCCGTTAGCAATGTGATGGGACATGTCCGCGGATGGGGCGTAGACACTGCCACTGCTGCTGCTCCCATTAGCGGGAGCACGGTCGTTGCTCACGACGTTGTACAGCGTGCTTGATGTCTGCTGCACGCGAGGTGGCGTGCTGTAGCCAGTGTGCTGTTGTTGATAGTAGGACTGCGCAGGGGCAGACGTTCTCGGGGTAGCACGCCCAGAGCCAGGGTGAGGGTTAGGAGACCCGTTGATTTCCGAGTTCACGTGTTGCTCTTGTGCCATCGCTCCAACGCTAGGAGCAGTGTAGTTGTACGAACCACGCTGAGCGTCATACGCATTGCTGTCGTGGGTGTACTCCTGACCGTGCTCCTGCTCGCCTTCTTCTTCTCCGTTGTGGGGCTGGCTGCCGCTCTCAGAGGGCATGCCTACACCATTGGACGGCTTCGAGTCGGCCTGTTCACCAGACGGACCCGAGACAGAAGGACGACTTGACGGGGGTCCCATCTCCGTCTTGGCGTATGGTCCGTACATGCGGTCTGAGGAGGCACCGCCGCTCGTCTGGTAGGGTGATTGTTGAGAAGAGGACGGGTTGTACATGCTACGGGAAGCGTCGTAGGAGTAGCCACCGGCAGACTGGTGTTGCATATTGGATACAGAGGAGCCCGGGGGAGTGGTAGCTGGAGTGGATGGCATTGAGCTTGGGTTCCTTAGAGCATGATCGATGGGCATTGAGTAAGTACCTTGAGAGCCATTCATTCCCTGGTTTTGCCATCCAAAGTGGTCCGGGTTGGCCAGGTTTGGCATCACGCTGGAAGCACTCGTTGGGGGGGTAGGGAATGTGTTGGTGCGGTCCATAGAGGGCCGGGAGCCGTTACTGTGAAGCGGCAACGACGGCTGAGGGCCTCCCATGTGTTGAGGCGGCGGCTGATGAGAGTGTTGCGGTGACGCCTGCGGCATCGGTGGCAGACCAGGAGGCCCATCATGTCGACCAGGCGGGCGGACTTGACCTCCGTCTGGCTTGTTACGCTGCGCCGCGAGCTCCATGACCTGGCTGGTTCTGTTGGCGTTGGACGGATGGTAAAGTAGTGCGGAGATGTTGTGCACGAAGAGAGGGTACAGGATTTCTGTAATCTTCTCCTTGTTGGCAAACTCGAGGGCACGATCGTAGGGGATCCTTTAATGTCTTAGTTATGCTTGATCACGTGTGTCTACCAAGTTGATGTGTAAACATACCAGACGCCTTTCAGATGCATAGGCCCGATCTTCACCACGTGGCGAATCTTCTCGCTCTTCAGAATTCCGTCTCTGCGCCCACGGGTCATACCCGCTACGTTCAGAAGCTTGGTTCCGTTGATCATGTGGTTATCTGGTTAGCAGGTTAGCTTGGCTGCGCCCTTTTATGTTAGGTCTCTTGATTGCGCGATGGGCCAGTACGTTGCTATGGTCCTTGGAGGGTACAGCCCGTAGAATCATGAGCAGGACCTTCAGGTCACAGCTCTTGAGTACTATTGATAGGACCACGACGGAATCAAGAAAATTCACCACACATGAAAAGAGTCTTACCTTCACGACGAGCGACGCAAATGCCGCGGGCCTCCACCTGGAAGCATAGACTTCCCTCATCCTCCCACAGGGTAGCGGTCACGCGGGGCTTCATTCCTTGAGGTGAGACCTGCCCCGTAGTATCGTATCCACCGTAGGAGCTTTGCACCGCATTCTGGGCGCTGATACCGGGGAGAGGCAACCCGTTAGACGCTACAGGCTGAGCTGCAGGGGGTGACGTCAAGCCGTTTGTATAGCCGTAGCCACTGTATGGCGATGGCTGAGCATACTGACCCGAACCGGGGTGAAGCAGCGGAGGGGGCTGCTGGTGTCCGTACTGGCTCATGGCGCCGGATGTCACAGTCTGGGGGTTCTGCTGCTGGGCGGCGGACATGTGCTGGTAGTACATGTCGTGCTGGCTGCTGTTCATTGCGTCGTAAGCTGCGATGGACGTAGCAGGGCCCGTGACAGCGTTGACTGGGAACGTCGGCGAAGGCGTCTTGGGACCTACGGAGGAGTGTGCCGAGGTGTACGGCGACTGCGACTCGGCAGGCGAACCGTTGGAAAACGTCGAGCTGTTACGGGATGAGGCGTATGCAGTGGGCGAGTAGGACTCGGGCTGCGGGAGATGAGCCAGCGATGGAAGCCTCTCGACAGGCATGTACGAGGCCGAGTTGACAAGACCGGAGTGCCCGTTCGCGTGGTCCCGGGACGGCTCCTGGTGAAGTGATGAACGGTCCAGCTTTACGGCTTAACGGAACGCTTCCTTGCCTCGACGAGGTGCGGGGAAGACGTTAACTTGCTGAATTGAGGTGGTGAGCGAGAGGGATTTCGCGCGCAAAAGAAGCGAAAGTCGAGGCGATGGCTCAGTGGTGAGACGCGAGCGAGGAGGGGGGCTCGGAGGATGAGGAGACAGCAAGCAGTAAAATGAACGATCGCTGGGCAACGGACGCTGTTTCGTGAACAAGACAACGCAAGGAGGATGTTGGCGTTAGGCGTGCGAAGATGGGGAATCGTGCCAGTCGTAAAAGATCATTCAGTTCGTGTCGTTGTGAGTCGTCAACGTCCCGGCCTAACAGACGAGATGTTTGGTCAACGGAGGGTTCCAGACTTGACGTCTCTTGCATATGTACATGAAGAAAGCGAGAGAGAAGCTGCAGCGTAATGTCGCTCCGTTTCGGGGATCTGTGGGGAGGCGGTGGACGAGGAAAGACGCTTGTGCTGCTGCCGGGTGGGAGGGGAAATGCAGACGTACATACAGATGAGATGGGGCTCTTTTTGGGTAGCAGGCGGATGCGAAATCGAGAACGGGGCAGCACAACGCTCGAAGGGAAGAAAAAGCGGCAAGAAATCGCAATGCAGCGCTCGAGGAGGTGATTGTCTGGCGAATTGGGCCCGCAGAGGAGGAGAGGAGGCGCCTTTGGCGAAATCGAGGTCCAAGTCGAAGTCGAGTTGAGTCAAGACAAGGCGATGCAGGATGGAGCGAGGAGGAAAAGGCGAGGTAAGGTAAGGTGAGGTGCAGAGAGGTTGCAGCGAGTGGTGGTTGGGAAAACGGCCGCTACTGCAGAGCGGAGTGGTTAGCTGCTTGGGGGGGACTCTGGAGGCTCAGGCCATGGGCGAAAAAAGAGGAGGAGGAGGTGATGGGGGGTGACTAGGATCGCGAGAAGGACACAAGAGACGGGAGGTGGCCAGGGCTAAATCGGAAAGAAAGACAGGCCAGTACGGCGCATGAGACGGGGGTGGTTAAAAGGGCGAGGCCCGGGGGG